>JAVTVY010037935.1:0-16645 GCA_036873755.1 Hanleya hanleyi | reverse complement strand
TTTCTCTCTCAGTAGACCAAATTCTTGTGTATACACGAGCTGGCTCGTGTCTGTCTTTTTATACTTCGTCAATGAAATATCTACTTTTGGTTTGGCTAACTGCTATGGTGAAGTTGGCAAGAGCTTGTTAGGTAAAATTTGACTAACTTTAATACCAGCTGCCACAATGTGTGATTTCATACGGATTCCGAGTGGTGGATAATCGAGGGTTTCTTTAAATAGAAATCTGCGTACTGAGAGTTGAAAACACAGTGATATGCAGGATTTGAGTGATTTGAGAGAATCTAAAGTCATTTTCTAGACACCATTTCTGAATTCTGTGTAAACAAAGTTACAATATTGTGTATAATTTTCCACTACACGATATGTTGAAATCGTCTAAATGAGTGAATCGTCAATTGATTTATTTATAACTGCAGCTAAGCTGTTGATCTTGATACTAAACAGTGTAGTAGATAAAATACTGCCCAGTGAGACACCCTGGTCCTGATCAAAATGACCAGACATGGTTGTACCTAAACGAATTTGAAATTTTCAAAAAGAAAACATTCAAAAAATTGGAAATTAAAACGGATCAACGGCCTTTTAATCCCATATTTTGAAGATCTTTCAAAATCCCGTATTTCCATGTAGTATCATAGGCCTTTTCTAAGTAAAAAAAATGGAAACCACATGTTCATTCTTGGCGAAAGCATTCTTGACATACGAATCTAATCTGACTAAATGATCAATGGTACTACAGATAGCCCTACAGGCACATCTTATTTAGATCTCTATCTCTATAAAAATGAAGCGGGCATTCTCTCTCGTCGACTTTATGACAAAAGAGATGATTACAATTTCGACATCGTAAACTATCCCTTTCTGGATAGTAATATTCCAGTGGGACCTGCATATGGCGTATACATATCTCGCTTAGTAGCATTTGCTAGATCCTGTGTTAAAGGTGATGATTTTAATCAACGTCACAAAACATTGTTGCAGAAACTTATAAAACAGGGCTATTCCACCAAGCGCCTCCACTCAAAGTTTCTCAAATTTGGCGATACATATCGCATGCTGATAGCAAAATACGAACGTAGCGTGCAAGATCTATGGCGTTACGTTTCGTAACTTGTGTCTAATTCCGCTTAACCCGGGGCTAGGGGCCGTATGAACCCATGTACTTCAAGATCCCCATGGTACTCATATGAACAGTCACAATCAAAGCGTGACTGAGATACATCTTTTTTTTAGATGACGACTCTATAACGAATATTATGGATTAAGAATACTGATCAGCGATACGGATTTGATATTTCTGGAACATCATGATGTCTTGCCGGCATCATTGAAAACTGTTGACCGCTTCTCTCTTGCAGGAAACAAGCCTATGTTTATGTATACTATGATTGTCTTTTTGAATTTGGTGCTAATACTGTTAGGTGGAAAATGGAATAGGTCTTTGGATTATGGACGCGGATATTCTCTAATGGACGACGGCTGGATTATGAATGACGGACTAGACGCTTGTAATTCTATTTTGACGGAAACTAGCTTGAATATCAATAAGTTTCTTTTCAGTTTCCAGGAACCAAACAAGGCGATCATTTATCATGCTTTCCATTGTTTTCCAGACACAGCTAGTTAGTGAAATGGGATGATAATTACCAGGGTCTGTATGGTTACAATCCGGCTTTGGTACTGGTATAACTATGGCATTATGCTATGACGGTGGAAAGTCTTCTCTTGTCCAAAGTCTATTGAGTATGTGTAATAGGATTTCTAGAAAAGCTTCAGGTAGATGTTTCAAAAGTTGATAATGAATATTAGAATCGCTAGCTTTCGTGAGAGAAGTATGAAATTCTTCAATTTATAAACATAGCGTTATAGCCTTCAAGGTTACCGGAGGGGAATTTAATTTAATTTTTCTTTTCTCATTTTTGGAAACTTATGTACATAATTTTCTGACGAAGAATATTTCGCACTTGTTTCGCCTAATTTATTTGCAATTATTAGTCAGTCAGTAATCACCTAGTTTCCATCGTTGAGATGATGAACGCTGGACTTGGAGCTTTTCTTCTTTGGATCATATTCAAAACTTTTGCGATGTCAGCACTTTCAATATGATCAGAAGCAGACTTCTGATCACCTGGCTCGGCATCTACATCACCGCAAACCTCACTATCATTAACAGCATCTTCATCCTCCGAACCACAATCTTCCTCCATCTCGTCAAAGAGAGGCGCGTAGTGGTTTGAGGTTTTCTCCTTCTCTTTTGTGGTTTTCTCGTTTCTCCGGCGGAGTCTATCCTCTGATGACCGATTTCATTTATTTTTCCTTCGATGGCCTTGCCATCAGGACCTACAGTCTTCCATACGTCTACTGTTCTACTTTGAGGCTCTCCAGCTGACAGATGTTTTTTTTTCTTCTTGAGAGCCTCTGCATAAAGTTCTTTTCGAACTTCTGCGAGGGTAACAGGGCGAGGGCCCAAGAAATCGTTTCATTCATTGCTAGCCACGGTATCTCTAGGTACCTTTTGGCCTTTGGACAGTTTTTTTAAGTGCCCTTACTGATGACAAATTAGGCATTTATATTTCAAAGGATATTTATGACCTTCTGATCCACAAGTATAACATGTTTTCACTTGACCTTTATACCAAACAGGAAGCCTCATGCCTCCAACTAAAATAGAAGAAGGAAGACTACGTTTGAAACTCGACATCCAAATTCTTCGAAATCCTATTTCAAACTCTCTATCAAACGAATAGAACTCTTTTTCTATAGAGAGCACATCACCATATAACTCGAATGCAGTTCTAATCGCAGAATATGGGAATTCGCATGGTCCTTTCATTGTTACAAGCAATTTCTTTGGTTCTATTTTCTCAAAATGGCCACGTTTATCTCAATCGCGTATGCCTCCCAACATTAGGCGAATTTTATCAATTCCGTTTGCTAGTGTGACGTTCCACAGGGTATTTGATACCTGTACCAGACCTGTAAGGACCGATCGTCCTGATTTTTCAATGCGAGATATAAATCAATCCCATTAGCGTAATGTAAGCCTGTGACTTTAGGCTCAGTGGTCTATCAAACTTTCTCAACGCCATAGTAAATAGTATCGCTGATCAGTATTCTTAGGGCAGTAGAGGACGTTCATTTCCCTGCTCTTATGGGGCTACAATATGGTCATTTGTCAAATTTTTCAAAACAAGCTGAATTTCCTAACAAAAGTACCCAGACATATCAAAATGGAATAAAAATCAACAAAAGACACAACACAACCATTTATGCGTTTCACTGGTGGTTCGATAGTGTGATGGGACGGGCCAAAATATTGACATTTTAAATTCAACGGTTGGAGGGTGCAAAGTGCTCCATAGGTTAAAAATTATTCCCCCGGAATATTCCCAAATTCACTCTTATTCACTTTCAACTAAAACAAAACTTCTGAATGACTGATAAATTGAACTTCAATAATATTCTTCACACCCACCCCGATTCCCCACCCCCACCCCCTCCTGGAAATAGGACTGAAAAGGCTCCGTTTATCTGTTATACCGCTAATATTTTCTAAGAAAGTATGGTGTCCCCCTGTTGTTATTACATATTTAACAAGCACTATATGTGTTTAGTATTATATAGCAAAATGGGGAAAATTTGACCTTGGGAAGTTTGATTTATTGAGCATCAAAGAAGAAAAAAAATCAAATTTCCCTATGTATTCAGTGTTATGGCTTTTAAGTGGTAGACATGCATTTGGCTGCCATATTTTTTTAACGAGTATGGTGACCCCATATTTTTTTTTCATGGATCATCTTCTCCTAACCTGATGAAATAATCCTGAAATTTAAAAAAACTGAAATGAACGTCCTCTACTCCCTTAATCCATAATATTCGTTGTAAAGTCGTCATCTAAAGAATTATGTATCTCAGTCACGCTTTGATTGTAACTGTTCATATGAGTACCGTGAGGATCTTGAAGTACATGGGTTCATACGGACCCTAGCCCCGGGTTAAGCGGAATTAGACACAAGTTACGAAACGTAACGCCATAGATCTTGCACGCTACGCTCGTATTTTGCTATCAGTATGCGATATGTATCGCCAAATTTGAGAAACTTTGAGTGGAGGCGCTTGGTGGTGTAGCCCTGTTTTATAAGTTTCTTCAACAATGTTTTGTGACGTTGATTAAAATCGTCACATTTAACACAGGATCTAGCAAATGCTACTAGGCGTGATATGTATACGCCATATGCAGGTCCCACTGGAATATTACTGTCCAGAAAGGGATAGTTTACGATGTCGAAATTGTAATCATCTCTTTTGTCATACAGTCGACGAGAGAGAAGAGCCCGCTTCATTTTCATACAGATATAGGTCTAAATACGATGTGCCTGTAGGGTTATCTGTAGTTTCCTTCAAGTCCAGTGATGGTGGATATATATCCTTCACTGCGTCATTTATATACCGATTATCCACAGCGAGAAGATCGTCTATATAGCGTTTGGTGAATGAGAAAGATTAGGCTTTGAATGGACCGGTTTTTGAAAACGCCTGCATATAGTCATATTCATAAGAGAACAGATATATGTCAGCCAATAGGGGTGCACCATTGGTACCCATTGGAATACCTATATGCTGTTGATTTATTGTGTTGCCAAATTTCACATAGATATTTTTAATGAGAAATTCAAGCAACTCCATAAACAAAGAAACATCCCATGAATGATATCTCTTGTATGTAGTAGAGCTAAAGAATGCCTTATGGCTTCCGACACTAATATATCTACGATCAGTCCCACTAGGGAGTCTCACTACAACTACAATGAGTGACAAGCACACACCCCAACAGCGTGTTCCCCTACAGAGTACACATTGACTACCCCCCGATGGAGCCTCACTTCAAAGGTGTATACTACAAGCAGTACAGCAATACACTTTCTCTTTAAGAGAACACCAGGTCTAAGCAGAACAATAGCCCAGTTCTATGTCTTGTGATTTGCTCGGCAACACCGAGGAACAAAGAACAGAGAGCAAGGACTAGCGCAAAACCTGTATTCTGAGAATTAGCCTACAACGTACGGCTATATACATTCACGATGTACATGTATATAGCCCACCTCGATAAACACAAATATGTGCAAATCGACCTAAGCCAAACAGAGCGAAAAACGAACCGACTACAAACTAAACCAAACCAGCAAGGAAATATATACTCCAGCAAAATACGAAATATATACAGACAGCGAACAAACAGAGAAAAGAAAAGAGAGACAGAAAACAATCCGCTGACCCTCTCAGTCACAAAGACCGAGGAGGTAAAAATGGCAGACCTCTGCCCTCCCAAACCAGGCCGAACCGACAAAGACAAAAAACGCCCTGAACAGCAAAAAACTGAGAAATAATTCCAAAATTTCACCACAGGCACTTGTCAAAACGGTTCACAAATTATATTACACACAAATCAGAGCTAAGATCAGCTGAAATCCGCAGAATTATACAAATTTCCCGGAGCGAAGTGTAAACACGTCCGACTCCTAATCTCTCTGCATCCAGGCCCCTAATGTACTCACATTTGCTTTGACAGAAAATCCCTCTTATGAAATGCTAAGAATGACAAAAGAAGCTTTTTAGCATATTTTACCTGCTTATTATAAAAAATCATGTACAAGTCCTGCAACAAAGTTTTCGGAGAATGACAATAGTATGTAGCCCTTTCGGTCATACAAGTTCGAGCAATTTCTGCGTTTGAAAAATGTTCAACAAACAAATGCATACTAATGCAAGGGGCCCTTTAACTTCGCACTCAGCAATATTTCAGCTACATAGCGACGAAAAATATAAAATATATAAGCACGTCAACTATCCGTCAACAATCAATGTCACTAATTGAATGCTGTCGTGCTAAGTGATTAGATAAAAATAAAGTCAGGATTCTGAAGTTATTTGTTCGAGTGCATGCATGGTAAGGTATATTAACACCGTCTATTACATTCGCCCATTTCTGTGCAGCATCACAATATCGCTACATAAATAATTACCTACCATAAACAGACGTTTGTTTCACGGAAATAATATCAAGGATATGAACATAATTTTGTTCTATTGAAGTATACATAGGTGGTTTATTGTTCACGATACACAGCTTCATCAATGTTTCACTGTTCGCCATTAGGAAATAATAGCGACTGTCGGGACTATTTTTCTATTTCCCAGAAATACAGATATCAAGCATAATAACAGAGCAACAAAACTGGCGTATCATTTGCGTATGCCATTTTAATTCAGCGGTCGGATGATTTGTAAATCGGAGAGAGAGAGAATTAAGGTTTAATGTCGCGTTCAGCAATATCGAACGCAGATTTCACCAAGCATGACAGTCAAGCATGTTTGGATAAAATAAATGACCGTTCGCTTGATCAATATTTTTCCATCAGACCTTATTAAATATTAACAATTATTCTGCTGTGCTTAATTGTAGCTCCAGCCCAGTGTTACAATTGCGAGATAGATATATAGTGGAAATAAATACAACAAGGACTGTCTTTGCGTATGACAGAGTAATGAAAAGCACAGAATAAATGACGAACTCCACGGTCTGATTGTAGTTAAGTAGTTTCACGGCTTATTGACGTTTTTTCAAAGCTTTCATATATAAAGTGGAGAATGGTGAAAATGAATGTCAGAGAGAGAGAGCGAGAATAGCATTTAACGTCGAGTTCATCAATATTTCAACCAAAAAACGACGGTGAATACAATATTCTATTTGCTTTTTGGCATCATTGATCAAATATCCATTAATGTAAAAAGGCTCCAACAAGTCAACAGGACTCAAACCACCAAACAGATGTTGCTGCGTACCCATTCAGATAATAAATTCTAGAACCCTTGCCAATCTTCTCACAAGCAATATAATATGTCTCGCTCTACAAGGAGATGTAGACAATTAAGGTTTAGCGTCGCGTTCAGCAATATTTCAAGAGGAAGAGACAGAATTCAGCTTTAACTAAGGGACCATTCAAAATTTATCCTGAGGGGGGGCCGGTGGAATTTGAGGGGGGGTCACCAATAACTTCGAGCCCTACGAAGGGGGGGTCATGTGTAACTAGACTGTGTGTAGAGGGGGGGTCATCAGTAACTTGATAAATGATGATGATAAATGGACAGCTGTTCAGCTAAGATTTCTTGAGCTTCTGTATGAATTTCATGTTTTTAATGTTGAAGAACCAGGGTGGACTTTAGATGCAAGAAACACATGTATCAGAACACGGCTTTGTTTATCCATGGAGCCTATTAAACAGTAGGCTCTATGGTTTATCATAAGCCTAAACAACATACAGTACCATAGATAGACCTATGTTCTGTTAGCATTAATCTCTGTACAAACCTCCTGTAGTGTAGTAGGACATGAGACTGGTAAATGGCTTTATAATCATATTTTAATACTCTTCTCAAGATGTATTAAAAGTTAGGCCCCTATTCAGCTAGATTTGAGTTAGTACACAGTGCATCTATAGCAAATCCTTTGTCTAAACACATCCAGGTGCAGTGCAGCCTGGACCTTGTGGACATTGACTAGCTAAATCAATATAGCCTGAATTTTGAGACTGAAACAAATAATTTCAATAATTTATGCTGCCCCAAAGTTGAAGAAATAAATTGTGGCGTACTACAGGACAAGTTGCACTGACGGTAGTTAAAAGTCATGATGAGGATAATATTATAAAATATAATAATTTTAATAGTTTTATAATAATAAAATGCCATCTATTTTTTTGCAGGCTTTTTGTAGCGAAGCCGACATGATGAATGCATGAAATTAATCATGTCGGATTCGTCCGTATTTTTATAAAGTTTATCTCTGTGTCAGTATAACAAACATAACCTCATTGTTTCCCTGAGCGGTTGTATGTAGTATTATCTATCATAATTATGCAGTATGACATAATTTTACCTCAAACCGGTGAATGAGAATAAATACGTCATACAGAATGTAATCTCCGAGCTCCTCGCAGTTACGTCGTAGTGCAGAACTGTGTCACGTTCCCGGTCACTTTTTCATATGTATAATACCATACCGCGAATCAGTTTATCAACGAATATCTCTTTATATTATTAACGTGTTTTCAATCGGTCTTAATATAATTTCACACTGCATCATTTTAGTGCCCCTGGCTAGGTTGGAATGGTGTACGGACATTTCCCCCTTGGACATTTCCCCCAGTGGACATTTCTTCCAGTGGACATTTCCTCCACCCTATATTTTTAGGTTATTTTGAACATGGTTTTTAAATAATTTTGTAATAACGCAATTTTTTTTCTGTATATAAAGATATTAGGATTTCCACATATGTTTTACGATAATTGAGTCACAAAGTGATAAGTTATTATACATATACACAGTATATATCAGTATTATACAGTCAGCACATTTTAAAACAATATAAAAGATGTATACATGGTATATAGCGTAACATTAACTGTTCATAGGTCGGTGTCATGAAGCCATTTGATGAGCATAAAACTGAACTGAAGTGAAAACTGAGGTAAAAAATAGAACAAAATAATATTGTTTAAAAATACATCTTTTATTTTACCACAATGTGATATGTTTTCTTAAAATGTTAAAATATATAATATGTATATGATTTATATGTTATCACTATGTGATCCATAATATTGTTTAAAAATGTGCTATATAATATATGATGTGCCAAATTATTTAAAAACTATGTTCAAAATACATTGTAGGGTGGGGGAAATGTCCATTGAAGGAAATGTCCACCGGGGGAAATGCCCACTGGGGGAAATGTCCATGGGGGGAATGACCTTGTGGTGAGATGGCGGGGGGGTCATTGATAAATATGGTATCAGGTGAGGGGGGGTCACTGGTAACCTTCCAGCCAAAGGAGGGGGGTCACACATAACTTAGGGTCATCAGCTGAATTTCCACCGGCCCCCCCCCCCCCCTCAAGATAAATTTTGAACGGTCCCTAATCACTAATCACTAAATTCACTAATATTTCACCTAAATAGCTATGATCAAATAAAACTCCAAGTATGCCAGAAAAACAAGTTAACAACTCAGCAATCTAAAACTGATCAACATATTTAAAACCGGTGCATCCATTAAAATTAAAACAGCAGACCGATTTCTCTCAACCTAAAATCGACTCTTCTTTTACCAGACTAAAGAGAGAGAGAGAGAGATAATTAAGATTTAACGTCGCGTTTAGCAATATTTCAGCCATATAGCGACGATGAAACAAATTTCGAAGTATTCAAGTTAATAAATCAGTATAACTAATGTGTTAAAACAGGTACAAACATTAAAATTTGTACAACAAACCGATCCCTCTCAAATAATGTAAAATACAATCTTCTTTTACTCGACCAAAAAGATCTTCCAGCGTAGCTCTTCAATAAAAAGAATCTCTTAAGAATATGTTTCACCGTGAGATTTTCGTGGCTTGGAATACACCTTGGGACCGGCTCTTTTTTTTAAATAAATGTTCTTGAGTTAATCGTGTATGACCGATTCTACATCGTCTAATCATGGCTATATCGAAACGTTTCTGGCTGTTCAGATGTGTATAAGGGGGAGAAAGACAATTTGAGGTTTAACGTCGCGTTCAGCAATATTTCAGCTTTATAGCGACGATCAAACACAATTCTAAGTATTCAAGTTAGAAACTCAGTAAACTAATGCGTTAAAACAGGTACTACCAATCTCTCTCAAAGAATCTAAAATGCAATCTTCTTTTCCTCGGCTAAAAAGATCTTCCACCGTAGCTGTTCGATAAAAAGTATCTCTTAGAATCTTAAAAATCTATGCAGTCTATGAGAATACCGAAGCTCGGATGTAGAGAGATTGGTAGTCGGACGTGTTTACACTTCGCTCTGAGAAATTTGTCTAATTCTGCGGATTTGAGCTGATCTTAGCTCTGATTTTTGTGTAATATATTTTGTGAAAACGTTTGACAAGTACTTGTGGTGAAATTATAGAATTATTTCTCATTTTTTTGCTGTTTAGGGCGTTTTTTTACTTTGTCGGTTCGGCCCGGTTTGGGAGGGCAGAGGTCTGCCATTACTACCGTCTCGGTCTTTGTGACTGAGAGGGTCGGCGGATTGTTTTCTGTCTCTCTCTTCTTTTCTCTGTTTGTCCGCTGTCTGTAAATATTTCGTATTCTGCTGGGGTATATATTCCCTTGTTGGTTTGGTTTTGTTTGTAGTTGGTTTGTTTTTCGTTCGGTTTGGCTTAGGTCTGGATTCGCACATAATATTTGTGTATATCAAGGTAGGTTGAATACATGTAGTGAAGGTATATGGCTGTGCGTTGCAGGCTTAGCCCTGACTGTACAGGTGTGCGCTACTCTTTGTTCTCTGTTCTTTTGTTTCTTTGTGTTACCAGGCAACTCGCAAGACCTAGAGCTGGGCTATTGTTCTGCCAAGACCTAGAGTTCTTTTAGGGAGAGAGTGTATTGTTTAGTGACACTGGTTGTAGTATACACTTTTGAGGTGAGGCTCCCCCGAGGGTAGTCAATGTGTACTCTGTGCGAGAGCACGCTGTTGAGGTGTGTGTCACTCTTTGTAGTTGTAGTGAGACCCCCTAGTTTTTTTTTACTATGGCGTTTAGAAAGTTTGAAAGACCACTGAGCCTAAAACTCCTAAGCATAGAGAACGCTAGTGCAATTGATATATACCACGCATTGAAAAACACTGTTGGACCAGGACGGTCAGTCCTTACAGGTCTGGTACAGGTATCAGATACCCTGTGGAACGTCGCACTAGCAAATGATATTCCTAAAATTCGCCTAATGCTGGAAGGCATTCGCGTTGGAGATCAACTTGGTCATTTTGAGGAAATAGAACCAAGAAAATTGCTTGTAACGATGAAAGAACCATGCGACTTCCCAGATTCTGCGATTAGAACTGCATTTGAGTTCTATATGGTGATGTTCTCTCTGTAGAAAAAGAGTACTATTGTTGAGCGAACGCAGTCCCCCTGAGTAAAAATTACGCACCCGAGCACAAACGCAGTCCCCCTGAGTAAGAAGTCTCCCACATTTTTATCTTTTTGATTATTACAGAATGGGTCATTTGACAATACAAATATATATACAAATTTGTCATTCATATACAATAAAAAGAGTTTTTGGCACAACACATGTATGACAAGGACGTGAATAGAAAACAAAAATTAGAGTGATTATATACGAAAATTTTGAAAAATAATGATAACGCTAAAAACATTCCGAAAACAATAGGCTTCAGGCTTAGCTCTGAGCACTAATTAGTCAAATAAGAGCCTAACCCTTTCCTTCTGGGCAGTATAAAATAAATCAGTCGAACACCAATATTTAGTAAAATCCTCACGCGACAATCTATGAAAATCAGCTAGAATACGCATCCTCAATCGGGCTAGCAAAAATATTATGTGAGATGCGGGAGTTACCGTTCGATTTGAAAATTTCGCGTCATTTCGGCAAATCCAAACAGCAAGACGGGCTTCGAAAATTAACAGTAAACACATGCCATATTGTTCAGGTGTCGCAACACGAGGTAACAAACTGAACCGAACTATGGCGTGACTGAACGGAAAAATTAATCCAGGAATTTGTCGTATCCAGTAGAAAACAAGTCTCCAAACGGGTTGTATAAAAGAACATGTTAACATTAAGTGGCCTATCGCTTCGGTGATACCACATAAGGGGCATGACAAAACTTGAGAAACCCGGCGTTTAAACAATAAATAATTTGTTGGCAGAATATCGTGAAATATTCAACAGGACAGATCACGAGAGCCGGGATCAAGAAATGGATGCTGTATAGCTCTTCATGTTGTTTTCAAATCAATTGAAGGAAAAAGAACAGTGGCACATGGTCGTTGATTAACATGAGCTATCAACATATCGTAAAAATCTTGAAACCCGGGTATAACAAATAAAATTTCCGAAAAATTGTAATCACTTCCCTGTAAAACATAGGAAGAAAATCGAAATGTGGCATGCTATTATTAATAAAATCAGGACGATGATTACGCAGCGATAAACCAATCCAATAGATGGCAAAATAGGTCCATTTGGCCTCACATCCATTAATCAATTTATAAACATGAAACAACTGCAAAGCTTCTAGTTTCGATTTTATATGCAAAACGAGAGCCCACCGAATTCAGGGCGAGCATAAGTTCTGTCTCTCTGAAGAGGGTCAAACTGGCGACTTTTCCAGAGAAAGGCAACAATCTCTCTCTCAAATCGCTGTATATAATGCAAGGGTAATGTGAACACGGAACCAGTATATATCAACTTACTACAAGCCATGACTTTCACTACTAGACTCTTTCCAAACAAAGAAAGAGACCGAGATTGCCTGGAGTCAAGTACTTGTTTAAATTTATCAAAAATTCGGTCCCAGTTGGCACTAAACAAAACGCCACTGCCGAAATAAACCCCCACAATTTTATTGAGGTCTGGCCATGATATACCAAAGGGGTGGTCAGACCTGGACTTCCACTTTCCCAACCAGACACCCTTAGATTTAATCAAATTCAACTTGGTTCCAGAAGCTTTGCCAAATAATCTACACCAATACAACACTTTAACAATGGATGCCTCTGAGCTACAAATACAAGTTGCATCGTCAGCATAAAGTGAGATTTTTGCATCTTCGGTGCATCCGGGAATACGTACACCAACTATTTCAGGGTCAGACCGTATGCGGGCGGCCAGGGGCTCCAGACATAAAACGTGAAAAACGGGAGATAATCCACAACCCTGCCGAACACCCCTGGTCACCCGGATTGGTTCACATAAATGACCGTTAGCTAGAACAGAGCTATATATACTCGTATAAAGCAACTGAACCCACCTTAAGAAAGATGGCCCGAAACCGAAGGCTTGCAAAGTTTTAAACATAAACACATGACTGACTCTATCAAACGCCTTCTCTTGGTCCAGGGAGACAAAAGAAGCGGCAATATTTTTCTGCTCGACATAATCTGAAATACATCTAAGCAAATGAATATTATCGAGAATTGAACGGCCTGGTATGGAACACGTTTGATCTTTGTGAATAATTTCAGGCAAAACAACTTGGAGACGATTCGCTAAAACTTTAGAAATTATTTTATAGTCAGTATTTAGTAATGATATGGGCCTCCAGAACCTTAAATCATCACTCTGTTTGGGGTCTTTGCATAACAAAGAAAACCGAGACATTGAGATGGTGACAAAATATTTCCAGAATAAACTAAGTTGATAACACGCACCAGAATATCAGACAGCAAGCCAAAGAAATGTAGGTAGAACTCTTTGGTTAGCCCATCGTTCCCAGGAGTTTTCCCAGCTTTCATACCCTGTAAAGCTGTTAGTATTTCGTCCTTTGTTATAGGACCCTCACAAGAAGTAGAAGAAGCAGAATCTAGTACAGGTAAATTTTCCAAAAAATCATTACAGATATGGGAATCAATTGGTTCGCTTGACAATAAGTTAATATAGAAATCCCTACACTCTTCACTTATTTCACCCTGAGAGTGAACAGGTCCATTATCGGTCTTTAAAGGAATAGACAACATTTGGCAAACGTAAACTGCGACTGAAAGAACAATCCAAACAGAGCCCAAACATATTTTTTTCCTATTTTTGAGATTCTTTCTAACGAAGAAAAATACTCCCAAACATTGGGAAAATGACCAGATGTGTTGAATGAAGGGAGCCACCATCTTTATGCCATCCTTATGGTCTAACCAATGAGCGGCGGAGTGATATCCACGTGACAACTAGCTCATGACGTCATTGGGCCTCGCTGCTGTAAGACAGCAAACATGGCAGCAAGTGATTTTCAACTTTTTCCAAGGGTCCGACGCCTTGCATTTCCGGGATTTTCAACCTGACTGATGACAATGGCTGGCTGGGCCAAACCGTGCTTTCATCTACGCTGCTTGGGAGCAGTGTCGAGGGATACAAGAAGTGTCAGGCGTGTTCGAGCCCATTGAAGACGATCTACCGTAGAAATCGGTCGAGGATGCATGTACCTTTAAAGCCGGCCGGGTCGCCGATTTCGTTTAGTCGGCTCTGCTGTGAGATGTCCTGTTAGGAAACGATCAGACGAGCACATGTGCAGGTGCTGACATTAGCTGACAAGGATTTATTCCATAAACTTTCTCAGGTAAATTTTCTCGCACGCTAGATATTTGGGTGGGTGTTTAACGGCTGTGTCATGCTGAACAGTTTCTTTCGGCAACAGTTCAACGGTGAGAAAAATCTCCGGACAATCTTTCCCCGGAGAAATGGCCCTCCAGCTGAGGCAGATTTAGTTTCGTTTTCCCGTGCCGGTCTTTGTTGAGGCTCGATTCTTTGAATTGGTAAAACAGAAATCAGAATTATTCCCATTCTCGGTTACATTAAACAATCTCAGTGAGTTTTACTGCCTAATTATGTTGACGCATGTTGGCGTAGTCATCAGCTGAAAAGTATTGGAAAATAACGAAAGCATATATTTTATCAGACAACTTGATGCTGTGTTTTTTTGACACTTAGACAGTCTAGACTGGCCGACAGATCAAACCCGATTTCTCAACAACAAGGATAAGATCATTGTTATTGTACAAACATTAGCCGGTATTTGCAGGTTACAGAATACAAGAATGTATAGCCACACCTGCTGGCCTATCGGGCTGCGATTAGTCCAGTGCAAGGCAAACTGTGCGTGTCCTCCCAGTTCACTGCAGTGTTCTGCGGCCCAGTGACGTCACTAAACTTGCCGTAATAGCGGCGGCCTTACAAGCCACAGAATTTATCATTAACGGCTTCTTACTCGG
This sequence comes from Hanleya hanleyi, assembly GCA_036873755.1. NCBI lineage: Eukaryota > Metazoa > Mollusca > Polyplacophora > Lepidopleurida > Hanleyidae > Hanleya > Hanleya hanleyi. The sequence goes on along the minus strand of JAVTVY010037935.1, from coordinate 1,839 downwards.
TTGGAAAAAATTGCAAAATTGAAATAAAAATGGTTTTGGACACTCCTGAAATTGTTCTTTCATTTGCAATATACGTTTATCAAAGGTTGTCTATTCCTTTAATGAAGTAATGAGTTTCTTCCTCGCCTGGTGTTCACGGCGAAAGAAATATTTGGAAGGCTTTTCCTGAGCGTCGAGGTGCAATGCTTTGGAACGTACATGTACACCACTTAAACTATTCAAATGCACATTTTTAATTGTCCTTTCAGAGCTATTATTTGATCAATATATTGGCCAGGATTATTTGATTCTGCGCCCTGGAGATCGCGATATTTTTTATGCAAGCTGTTTATAATTTTTCTCCTTTCCCTAAATGTAATTTTCCAAAAGAAATTGCCAAATTTTTTATCTTTGATTTTAAATCGTCCCACCAAACTAAGGTAATATTGTTTCGAATTTCTCTTAATTCCCTAAAACTTAACTAAAACAGTCACCGCATCCTCAAATAGTTTATCCTTTAGCAAAAAATAATTAAATTCCCAGAAACCAGGCCCTGGAGTAATACCGGTATCAAAACTACATACATCCAGCACAACGTTTTCATGATCTGAAAAACAGCCTGGCATAACTGAAACATTTTTGATATTGGGTTTTAATACATCAGATATATAAAATCGATCTAAGCGTGAACCACTGTTCCCTCTATGAAAAGTATATACTTTTGCGGTGGGATAATTATTTCGGAAAATATCCATTAAACTGAAGTCTTTCCTAATGGCTTTTAAAATTTCTGCCCCGCTAGTACCGTGATAAGGGTTATCACCCGATTTATCTAGCCTAACATTTTCGATGCAATTAAAATCCCCTTAAAAAATTATCGGTTTATTACAGACGAGATGCGGAATAATTGAAGTGAAGAAATCTCTGCGCTCTTTGGCCGTATTATGAGCATAGACACATATTACACGCAGGGGTTGTGAGTCAATAGACAAGTCTACATAAACAAACCGCCCTTCGTGATCTATGAAAAATTTAGTGTATACGAAATCTGTCGGTATTAAAATTCCCACACCTCGGCTATGATTAGCCCCAAAGCTCCAAAATGCTTTCCCTCCCCACTCTTTTTCCCATTTTTCGCCCTCCCTTATATTTGTAACATAACATTCTTGAAGTAAGACGACGTCAACCTTGTTGGATTTAGTCCAGGTAAAAAGGAGGTCGCGCCGGGCTTGGTCACGAAGCCCGTTGCAATTGATTGAAACTATCCGCGCCATTTATATACCGCACAAAGGACGTTACTATCACAGAGAGACTGATTTGCATAAAGAAACAGAGTGTAGGGTATTGCTCTTTCGGAAAAACTGCGCAACAAACAACTCGTATACATGTACGATAAACGAATTAGATTGATACAAAATAATCTCACACATATAACCATATAATAGTCACACATTAAGCAGGCCCAAAAGGGCGAGGGGTTAGTCCAGGGACGGTCATTTGTCGTCATCAGTCCATCATTCGCCGCCATTGTCCGTTTTACAATTCAATTTTCGTCGCCGTTTACACCATCAGTATTTCCATTTCCGCGATATCCGGATCGCCCTGAAATCGATCGTCGTTCGATGGGATCAGCTCAGCTTCCGACTCCATGGCCGATTCTGGTCCCGTGGAGGACTTGACACTGTCTGTTGTTTCATGCGTCAGCTTTATTTTTTTCGACTTCCCGCCAGCTTTGGGGGATGATGGGGGGTTCCTTTCTGGGGTTCGATAAAATTCATCGATGATTAATTTGTCACTATCACTATACTCGCCATCGAGGTTATCTGTCGATCCCCCTGGAACTTGAAAGTCAGGAACTGG
>JAVTVY010037934.1:0-17105 GCA_036873755.1 Hanleya hanleyi | reverse complement strand
ATGAAACTGTCCAGTCCGACGCTACCCCAAGAGAACTTCAAAATAAGGCCTCATACGGGCCAATCGGACCACTATGGGGCCATCTCGACCTCAATACGTCCATTCAACACCCATTCGGGCCATTATAGGTCCACCTTGACCCCAAAACGTCCCTTCCAATGCCCTTTCCCCACCATTCCCTGTATGCGCATGCGCAGATAGACGAAAACAAGATGCAACACCCCATAGTAAAATCCGCAAGAAACAAATAATGACCACCCCTATCCCATACATGCATTCCCTGTATAGATTAACATGCAAATGTTCCAATCAGGGGAGATCACCCGGAATTCGGCCCACCGAGGTTTCGCCTAGTCAGATTTGTCTTCCTTGCATCCAGAGTGTATAGTCCAGTTGGCGCTACGATCTTAATTCTCGTATCATCCGGGAATTTGGCCATGGACGCCATTTTTCACCTACCAATATGACACAAACGGATCTGCACGGATGTTATTTAACCTTTTGCGAGCGATTGTACCGTGCAAAATTATATAAAACTAACGGGCGGATGTATGTATCTAATGCATTCATACCACAGAAGACAACATGTTGAGATTTGCTGGTTTCCGATGACGTCATGCTCCGTCGGTCATCTTGGACTAACGTAGGACGAACGTTGTGCGCCGCCATTTTCAAAATAGCCATCTTGACAGTTCACATTATAAATGCACTGGAATTATACATACATTCTTTATTAATACACGCTTATACTCTTTATTATTACATGCTTATGCGAGCTCCTTTAGTATTACAATAGTGTTTAGCATAACACTAACAATGTAAACAACCAACACGTCACGACGGTCGTTCATCGCCTTATATCAGGCTCCTGCGCATGGACAGTCGGGTAGCCACCGGCTACTGTTTACATGTTGTTCGACCTTCAATAACCAATCGACCCCCCCTATGAATCAACATTCTCCTTCTGTATGGCTATGTATAGGGCTTATAATCTAGAAGCTATACCCGGCACCCTTTGTCTTCGATTACTCACCGGACATCCCCGGAGATGACCGGACATTGCCGAAGAGTCCCGGACATTGCCGAAGATTGCCGAACATTTCCGGAGAATCAGGCGAAGCGACCACCCGCTTATTTGAAGTGTCATTGACATCAGACTACTTTCTGTCCGCGGAAGCCTCTCCCCGGAAGCGACCGAATCACCGCCTGACATGATCACATCACCGCGGAGGAATACATCCTCAGAGGTTACTTCCGGGCTCGTGACCGGAAGTGACCTTTGCCGGAACTATAGTGACCTCCACGTGACATCCACAATATGCTAATTTTTTAGGTCAACACGGGTCAATTTCACCTTATATTACTACTTATGTTACTATGTTCTTCGAATTCACAAACTTCAAATTTCAGAGAGAACTTTAAGACAGCTGATCTTCCCCGCTACTATCAAACAACTTGTTTGTCAGGCAATCCCTCTAGCTGGATTTACTGTCGATCTGTTGTATAGATCAGACATTGAATTTACACATAATGTGAGAAGATTTAACTTTCTTTCTTTGCAACATACATGTGGACAGAAATATTTTTATCGATAATCCTAAAATTTACCACTGATGTGCAGGGATGTGACCTAACGATATCTGAAATTCAGTGAAAAACTTGCATCCCTTCGGGCGTAGGCTAACTGACCTTAGCACAATTGGCATTGGGGTATTGTCATCATGTGTGGACGTATATAACCAAACTTAAATCACATACTAGGCATAAAATTTAGTCACATTTTCTGATTCACTACTAGATTAAATTATCAATTTTGTCACCAATTTTTTGTTGTCATCAACTGCTTGTTCTTCAACAAGGGCCCTACTTTAATACATCCAAGGCCGAGTGGTTCTCATTGCTTTGCACGGTTCATGTTTAAGTTTTTTGGTTTTACTCTGGGAGTAATCAATGAAATCGGGTTCATAGATTCACGATCCTACCCATATTCCCACAGCGCATGCTCCATTTCCTTGCCCACAATAGCGGAAGATGACCTTTACGACGCGGCTATGACATATAGGGGAAAACTCATGGACACACGGTTCAGTTTGAATCCGACCGAACAACTTCAATTTTGTACATGAGCGAACTACTTTTCATATGCTCTGCCCATATAAATAAAAAAATAATCTCTAGATCATTCTTTTTAACGCTAGGTCAACAGAGGAATTATGCAGAATTGAAAAGTAATCGCAATGTTCGACAAACATCGATTTTACTATATATGATGTCACTCCTGCTCAGACAGGAATCCTGTCCAAAAATTTGACTGGTGGCTGGGGTGGAGGCACTCCGGCTCGTAACGAATCACAGAAGAAAGTTGTTGATTTCATCTTTGCAGACTGGATGATGTTCTACCATAGCCATTTTCTCAAAATCAAAAATATAGCAAGTTGTTTTAACGAAGAAACAGACACGAGTTAGAGAAATAAACACGCCCCCTGACGCCAAAGACCATTGGGTCTGCCATGCGCAGATGTTCTCGTTATACACATATCCGTAACCGTAATCCGCATCCAAGTCACATATATAATGGATCTCCCTTCTGTCCGATAGCTTTGTGTGCACGTCACCGGATTCTAAACCCTTTTCTGAATGAGTAGTAATAACCAAAATGGTGGTCCAGTGCTGGACGAACTTATACATGTCAAAACTAAACACATAGTCTAGACCGATAGATATGTTTGGGGATTTCATCATCAAACCGTAGTCGAGAGGAAAGAAAGCGGATTTTGCGCACTGTTTAAATTTGGCGAGCCCATCTTCCCCTTGAAAACAGTGAAGCATCCGACCTGCAAGTAAAACCGTGTTAGTAAATAAGTTTGATTACTAGTAATCAGTGACTAAGAATATGAATGCATGTTACCTCTGTCGCTCTTCAAGCTCGAGGCTCATAAAACTTCAACCTCCCTACAGCACATGCTCCGTTTCACAGGCTCACTCCACTTTACCCCTTGCTCCGAATAGAGAAAGTCGACCTTTAAGACTTTTTTATATGATGTATAGGGGAAAACCCTCCCACACACGGTTCAGCAGACTCCCCACAGCGCATGCTCCATTTCACATGCGCACTGCACACTCGGCACGGTCTCGGATAATGTAGGACATAAGTACCTCGTGCGGCACTGCTAGGAATCCATATTGGCATCCATGCTGAAAGCACAGTATCACGCCGAAACTCCGAAGAGCGCATGTCAGCTGTATGACTTCCATTACCATGGAGATCAGCTTTAGACGCAAAACCAGGAGAAACACCTCCTGGTGTGTGGTGTGCCTCACGTGCGGCGGAGCACGGTCTACAGCTGAGAACTCTAAAATCCTTACACCATTAATGCGCGAGGTGCTAGGAGTTCGACGGAATAGGCCGAGCGGTCGTGAATGGCTCACTGCCACAGTGGCATGGTTAGCAATGGGTATCTTCGTCGATGTTGTTGTTGTTAATATTTTTATTTATTCTTTTTTATCAAGAATATAATTATTTCCCACATTTTCATATACCACAATGGCAGTGGATATCATAAAAATGCGTTCTATACGACCTACTCCGATCTACATACCCCTCATCTACTATATCTTTTCTATAATATCTTTATAGATAAAGATACAATATAGGAGGGGTATATAGATCGGTGTAGGTCGTATATGACACAATGAAAAGGTGGGAAATAATCACATTCTTAAAAAAATATATAAAAAAACAACAACATCGACGAAGACACGAACTGTTAATAAAGCCACTGTGCTCACTGCACTATCATTCGGAACTTCTCGGTGATCTTCGGTGCATAGAATCGGCCCCCTTCCTAGATTCCCGCTCGGGACTACCGAATGACTCCACTATGACCCTGCCCCCAATAGCGGAAGATGACCATTACGCCATGGCTATGACTTTTAAGAAAAAAAACCACGCCCACACCGTTCAGTTTGAATGCGACCGAACAACAGCTTCAACTTTGCACTTGAGCGAACTACTTTTCATATACTCTGCCGATATAAACGGAGAAAATAATCTCTAGGTCATTCTTTTTAACGCCAGGTCAACGCCAAGTATTATGCAGAATTGAAAAGTAAACAGAATGTTCGAAAAAACATCGTCCTTACCATATACTCATTTTGGAAAAAATCCTTCCCAAATATACCGTGATAGTAGAATGACTCATTGATGGTGTAGGAAGTCCAAATGGTAAATAGATCGGGTCACTCGAAACTCGAACAATTTAATTCTTGTAGGCTACAATTACCTGATCGAATTAAATGAAGCCGGCCAAAGGGATTGATGAAAACGCCCAGTATGTCCGTCACTACTTGATCAAATCCGCCAAAGACCTTTACTACGGGACCGAGAAAGGATGGTTTACTTCCCGAACGTTGCTGGTACACATTCTGCTGGACGTCGATCAGCGTCACAATAACCTGACCTTCGATGTCGTCTTTAGCAGCTGTCTTCACATGTAAACCAGCACATGTCTGCAATAATAATGAAATGACAGATTGTTGTCATTTTGGTGTAAAATTCCCCCAAAATTCTCACAGCTAGGCCCTTTGGAAAAATGTTATGGAAGTGTTATTTTTGAAGCAATACCCCATAGGACATATCCTTAAGTTCCAATATTTAAAGAAAACGGGGTAAGCTTGTTTTGAGCAAGGATCGGATTGCAAGTTAAAACCGTGTCGAAAGCTCATTTTCAATAAATTGGACGTATTTTCACGGAGCCGTAAAAGGGACATGGAATTTTTTTTTAGCCCCTATTAAGTCGTTATAACGACGTAATAAGTCGTTCTAACGACTTAATGCTGCAATTTCATTGGTCAATTAAGTCGTTATAACGACTTAATAAGTCGTTCTAACGACTTAATAGGGGCTGAAAATAAAAAAGTTCCATGTCCCTTTTACGGCTCCGCAAATTTGTATAGTAGGCAGTCAAGAACCAGAATAAAAGCCAATTCATTCAATTCCTATATCAATTCCATACAGTTTAACCATAAATATATTTTGGTTCTGACTTGTCTTGATCACTAAAAAATGAAATTAAAAAATATTTTATTGGTCGTCTTGTTGCCACAAATGAGTTTTCTATTCAGTGACTCGAAGCTACGGATATCTAATAGCTCAACAGGTTAGACACTGGGCTTGTTCCCGCAGATAGGCCATTTTTCATCGTTGTGGGTTCGAGCCCCATTTTTATCATTTGTAATGATTATGTGATCATTTTTTCCTCCGTTTTATCGTTTTATTTCACTTTTGGCATTTCCCCATCCGGAATATTGTCAAAAGAAAGAGCTTTTAATAGTATGAAGCTTGAAACTAATTATGCAAGATAATTAATTTCATTAGCATTGATCATTGATCGTTCTATATGTATTTCACGACGGCTAGTGTCGGTGACAGCTTAATATAAATCACTGCCGTGTGGAGAGCGATTGCTACACATTTTCTTATATTTTGTGTATGAACCATCAACAGAAGTTCTGATGTTATATTTTTGCATGCACACTAAAATATCGCCTGTTGGTACCGCGTGTGACAACTAGACAAGGTCAGGCCAAGCCAGAAATTACTGTTGAGCATCACACCTATACCACAGAAACATGGGAACGAAGGAGGACAAATAGTCCGACCTATGCAACGATGTAACAAAAGATACAGACTTACTCAACATTGGGCTGTATGCGAGTGAATACTAGTCAAGTCAGTTACTGTTACCAGAAAAGGTGTTTTGTTTCGGTTTATGCAGATCAGGAACGCAAATGAGTACAAGCTGCTGTAGATATAACCTCTCCAGTACGAATTCGCAACACCTATATTTGATCTGCTTATTTTCATTCTATAACACGGTTGTATACCAGAATATTTTGTGTTAATAGCAACGGTACACACGCGTTTTCCCCACAATATGACACCGATATATAGTGGAACATTCGTGTACCAGTGAGTGTTACAGCAATGTAACAATTTATGTTGGACCATCATGGTACCATTTGATGTTGCCGACGATGTAACATTATATATTGGTACATCATCGGCGACGGCTGTCGGTCCAAAATGTATACGGTTTGGATTGTTCCAATGTCGGTCCTACATTGGCTCTCGTTTGTTTGAGGGTAAGAATAGCCATCCTCGGTATATTGCACCATCATTGTACCATTTTAAAATGTACAAATATTGTTAACATTAAAAATTTAGGAAAATAAAAAGAACTCTTTGTTAATCGGAGGTAAAGATGGTCGTCAGTTTGGAGTTACGTGCGCGTCCGCTTTCAAATTGGGATTTTTGGGGGGATGGAGTGAATTACGAGTTACGGCCCTTGATTGAACCACGCTGTCTGGCTGACAGAAAAAAACACTCACCACATCTTCAGCTCAGTCAAACCGATTTATTTCATATTTTGGAAGTCCGATGTCGGTTCTGGGTATGCTGATTCAAAGACTTGAGCCATGCGCTCGAGATATCAAGTTCAACAATCGAAAAGAGAACATCCCGATCTACGAAGGCATTGAAACTCAGGAACAGAAAACGAACGCAATCGGCACAACAACATTCAAGAGCTGCACCTGCCTGTGCCGATTTTCCGTATACGGCAAATATTCCACCCGCTATGACAGGCAGGTAAATAATTCCATCACTTTAAAATTTATAGCAGGGGGTCGGTTTAAGCGCAAGCGAACATCCAAATAATAAAAGAAAGGCTGTCACCCATTGTATAATTTGTACCCCTCCCCTCCCCCGCCCATGCACACCCAACTCGCCCTAACGTCGAGCTTAGCAGCTTACCTGGGGATTCACACGTTTTCAGGGCAAGTCTGATGCTTGTAGGACATCCCCCCCCCCCCCTATTATTCCCTCCCTCTATTATTCCCTCCCTCTCCATATTCCTTCCTGGACATATTCCTCTCTGGACATATCCCCCCCCCCCTCCACCCCTTACTATTTTCAGATATTAAAAAGATATCTTTTATGTAATTTTGTTTCCTGAAAAAGTTCCCCAAAAATGACCAAAGTCGATTGGTCGAAAGCCCCGGCGGCCGTCAAGATTGATATGAAAACCTTATAAGGTCTGGACCCACTGAACCAATCGATGCGAGACTTGGCATACATGTTCAATGACCAATGCGAAGGCACAAAGCTTTTTATCAACTGTTTATCAGGGTGAGAGATTTGTAGTTTGATAACAAGGATAATTATTTATGAGTAATCAGTATACCGGTAACCCAGCTGACAAATCACAATAATAAATGTCTTTAAGTTTTGGCTTCTAGAATTATCTGAGAATGAAACTGAAAAACACGATGAGAAATAGAAAATTGCCCAAGAACAAGAAAATATTCCTTGCCCCTTAATGTAGATCCACCTATAGTCCAATCTTGAACGTAGATCGACTGGGACTACATGTAGGCCCATCTAATGGCGGTGGGGGGGGGGAGTTTTAGAATATCTGACCATCCACCGGACACCCGAAAGAACCTACAGTTGGCATGGATAAATCCCCTTTGAAATTGAATCCTATAACTAGATTTAGATTTTTATTGGTGGGGGCACCTGGCTCAGACCTGATCAAAAACACGTCCATGAAGTACACCCAACCCCCTTCCTAAAAGAAGTTAGCTGAACCATGCCTATAGTAATGACATGGATATAGGGAGATCTTCTTGGTTGGTGACTTCACTGCAGGACAAAACTTCGTCCTCCATGCTGATGATGCTATTTTCCTAATCATATAAAAAGTTTACACTTTGATACATATAGATAGGATAGATTCGCACCAGCGTCACTTCCGGTGCATCATTGTGATTCTTTATCTTCCGCTCCAGCCTATATCTACAGCATAGGGCAGATTTTTAACTATTGATGGTGTAAATATTGTAAATATGCATCAAATATCTATTCCAAGAAATGTATTATGACCATTATGATTTAATACATTGATGATACCTTTTGCAACTGCAAGTCAAAAATAGTCCATTCATGTACCACTGATTAAAAATGAAGCCATAAGAATAGAGGACTAATGTGAACCACAAATTTATGCGGGAGTCGCGCATCAGTGTACCTGTTGGCGTGAATCCTTTGTCCAAGCAGGCCTACAGAGACTAATAATTATAGGTTTCAGTACTGGTATATGTATTAAGTTCATGAAAGGGGAGCAGGGACTTTTATATCTTTAGCCAAATGTAGAATGTGGATTTATGTTCCTAGATTGCCATATATATTTCCTGTATTCAAATTTTATGGAATTTAGTTACATATCAGTTCAGTTATATCATACCATTTCAGGCCTCAATTTAAGGAGTGCTGATGGTAACCTCTCAACATGTTACCATGAATTCTACACTGGTAACCTGTGGGAACCTATTGCATAATTATTAACCTAATCTGAAAATAGGTTACCACTATTTTTCATACGGCAACCTCCAGGCAAACTGAAAACAGGTTACCACCTTAAATTGAGGCCTGCCATATATTTCCTGTATTCAAATTTTATGGAATTTAGTTACATATCAGTTCAGTTATATATCATACCATTTATATCTGAAATTTAGTGCTTCAACATTGTTGATCAGCAATAGTCATGATAGTATGAAATGATTGCTATTTTGATTGAAAAGGCATTTAATTCAATCATTCTATTACTGGAAATTTCTTGCTTGAACAGTGTTGAGCAATATTATGAGATGATTGCTATTCTGACTGAAAAAGAGAGATTTTTCTTTATTTTAAAATCTGGTACTATTTCAAAGGAAAGGAATACATGTACTTATTACCAGTTTCCCAATTTATCTAAAATATTTCTGTTTACTTTCAGAATTGAATTGTACTTCTATGCTGACCAAATGGAGAATATGCATGGGCACTGCACTACTGAGATGTGTGATGCATCTAAAGAGGATGAGTTAACAAATATGTTAACATGGTATAAGGCATGATAAATAATATTCCCCAAAAAAACACAGTGTAAAACTCATATGGTAACATCGTCTGCATTCTCGCTCCACCAGAGATATGCTACCACTATGCCTCTGGTGGATAATAAAAGCCAGTGTAGTATGTGTTGGTCATCAGAGTTAGCTGTGTATTATAAACAGCCACATATGCTTGTCAGCAAGAGGCGCTAAAATTGAGACTAATGACGAGTGTGTCAGAACATTACTTTGAATTCGATCTATTTCAAATTTGTTGTTTATATATTGTGTAAACATAACCCATTTCAATCAGCAAATGTCTACATGTACATTTTGAAGAGACCTGATAGATTAATATGGATTTGGAGATTTTTATGTGTGCAACAGAAGAAAATAGCAAACAATATAGTGATATCATGCCCTTCTGGTGTGAGCCATCAAATTAGAAGAAAAGCAAACAACTGAACTTCTCGTATAATCTCCTAGCGTATATTAGGCAAGATAGACATCTGTCCCGAGAATGGAGAATCCAAATCAGGGGTTACCTCCCCTGTATGCCCATACAGTAGACCGGTTATGCCAGCATTCGTTTCGCTGCCTGTTCATTCTCCAGATCAGGGGTGTTTATTGGGACACGATACATTCTGAAATGTGTAGAATGAGTCTATATCCAGACAGAATTTTGAATCAACGATGCTGGTCATGACCTGTCTTCTGTGTGGATATACAGGGGAGGCAACCAGTCTATATCCAAATACATAAGCATAATGTCACAAATATCACGAATGAATTCCTGTAATGACTGTCATGACCTGTCACCCAGGATAATGCAATCTGGTCAGAAGCATAATGTTGGAAATATTCTGACAGATGATCCACAGTCACTGAGAACAAGAAATAAAATAAGGCATGTCTGGACAATGTCACAAGCAAATTTGTAGTTATGCCATGAACTGGCAATATGTAGATCTGATTACACCTTCACCAGAGTAGGGCCATTGGTATATAAGATCTGTGTTTGATGTAACCATCCTACCAAAAATATTTAGCAATTTTTGGGTAGCCTCATTTTTTTATTATTTGAAATATAAAGGATTCCAGTAGTGATCTGTTCAAAATTTTCAAAAATTAATGTTATGACTTTTTGAGTTATAAATAAGTAGATACCAATAAATCTACATATGCATAACCTATAACCAATTTCAAATCTTGTTTTATAAATGTTTTGTCAAATTCACATTTGATAATGATAAATTATAAAATAAAATAAAAATGCCTTCCAACCTACCTACTCACCAATATCCATGAAACCTGGTGACATTTTATCCTTCTTTCTATCCCATGATGCATTATGTATCCATGCCAACTGAATTACAGTTTCCACCTGTGTAGTCCAAAGATGGTGGATTTATACTTCTGATTCCCACAATGCAGTGCAGTGATGACATCAGGTTCAATGTCTATTATTGAACCTTAGTTACAACTATTATTATGGATGGCCTAAAGTTAATCTGCCATGGCAATTGTCCAGTAGGCCTACTTACTACATGTTTATATTTGCAGGAAAGTAATAATTTGTGAATATATTATTTGGATCTCACATAAAATTGAGTAGTAAACAGTCTCGACCAGGACTGAAATTCTGAACATTTCATGCCTTGAACCTAGAAAGAGATACTGTTGCCTTAAACATGATAACATAAATATCATTGTCTTGCAGGTTCAGTGCATTCTCAGGTTGAAGACACTTGTGAGCTTCATAGTGAGTAGAACTTGTACATGGACTGCAAAAATAAATGAAATTTAAATTTATCGTTCTCAAAACTGCTGAACTAAGAAGATTTATCTTGCTGTTCCCTCATATTTTTCTGTGCAAGAAGAAACAAGGAAACCTTTCCTGAAAATCCATCAGCAATCTCAGTCAGGGGAGAATAGCAAGAATCTATTTTCATGGTGGATTTCATCATTGAGACAAGTGTAATCTATCATCTAAATGTAGTTTAAATCTGTATTAGACCATCAGTTTGTCAAAAAAGTTATTCTTTAAGACTGATGATCATTTAATCTTTCAGAATATATGAGGTTGATGACCAGGAGATGAAAGCGTGACCATGCAGGCTGTATGGTGCTTGAGTAACACTAAAATAATCTTCTCACTCGTGTTTCTATGTAAAAAAAAAAGTAAATAAATCTGAATGCTAAATGTTACTTTTCTCTGTACATGTTTTGCAGCCATTGTAAGTCGACCTCAGTGAGTTCTCTTCATATTTGAGTCTGTACCGCCTACAATGCCCATGTAAGTAACAGCCTCTTCATTTCACTGCACTGCAACGGTCTAGTGGTTAGCGCATCCTCCTCACAAGTGGGAGGTCCTATGATCAATCTCTGGTCGAGTCATATCTAACACTTAAAAACTGGAACTTGTTGCTTCCTTCATTGATGCTCAGCATTAGGAGGATAGATCAATGTGACTGAGTGAAGTATCATCAGTAAAGACAGCACTATAACAAGAGACAAAATTGGCTTCAATATGCGCCAGCAAAACAAACACATTAATTTGGTAATGAAACAATTAGCTTTCCCAAAATAGAGCACTGGCTTGTTTAGGAATACAGCAACTGTTGAACTTTTGACCTCAGAATCAACAGGAGCTCGGAATATCCGAAAGACAGAATGCATATTCTAGAACCGGAGAGATCACATCTCAAAATGAATATGTTTGCTATGACGGTATACATGAAGTTTGGTCACATTCCACAGCCCTGAATTGAAATATACTGCTGATAAACATTCTCATTTTCCTGATCTTCAAGCCGAGTGATTACTTGACTGTTGACCTTTTGACCTGTCACAGCGCCCAGACAATGCAGATCATATCTACTGCTTCATCTGTTTGTTTCAGATTTGCCTATGACCTGTCACAGTACTCAGCCAATACAGATCATATCTACTGTTTCATCTCTTTGGAGAATGTTTCATCTGTTTCATCTGTTAGTTTCAGATTTCTTTTTGACCGATCACAGGTCCAAGATATTGCAGATCATATCTAATGTTACATCTCTTTGATTTCAGATTTCCCTAGGACCTGTCACAGTACCCAGACTATGCAGATATCTACTGTTTCATCTCTTTGGTTTCAGATTTCTCTGTGACTGGTTATAGAACCCAGACATTGCAGACCGTATGTACTGTTTCTTCTGTTGGTTTCAGATTTCTTTTTGACCTGTCACAGATCCAAGATATTGCAGATCATATCTAATGTTACATCTCTTTGATTTCAGATTTCTCTATGGACTGTCACAGAACCCAGACAAAGCAGATCATATCTACTGTTTCGTCTCTCTGGTTTCAGATTTCTCTTGTGACTGGTTATAGTACCCAGACATTGCAGACCGTATGTACTGTTTCTTCTGTTGGTTTCAGATTTCTTTTTGACCTGTCACAGATCCAAGGTATTGCAGATCATATCTAATGTTACATCTCTTTGATTTCAGATTTCTCTATGACCTGTCACAGTACTCGGCCAATGCAGATCATATCTACTGTTTCATCTCTTTGGAGAATGTTTCATCTGTTAGTTTCAGATTTCTTTTTGACCGGTCACAGATCCAAGATATTGCAGATCATATCTAATGTTACATCTCTTTGATTTCAGATTTCCCTAGGACCTGTCACAGTACCCAGACTATGCAGATGATATCTACTGTTTCATCTCTTTGGTTTCAGATTTCTCTGTGACTGGTTATATAGTACCCAGACATTGCAGTACTCGGCCAATGCAGATCATATCTACTGTTTCATCTCTTTGGAGAATGTTTCATCTGTTAGTTTCAGATTTCTTTTTGACCGGTCACAGATCCAAGATATTGCAGATCATATCTAATGTTACATCTCTTTGATTTCAGATTTCCCTAGGACCTGTCACAGTACCCAGACTATGCAGATTATATCTACTGTTACATCTCTTTGATTTCAGATTTCTCTATGGACTGTCACAGAACCCAGACAAAGCAGATCATATCTACTGTTTCGTCTCTCTGGTTTCAGATTTCTCTTTGACCTGTCACATATCCCAAACAGTCACATATCCCAAACAGTCACAGATCCCATTGTATCTACTTTTTCATCTGTTTGGTTTCAGATTTCTGTATGTCCTGTCACACATCACAGACTATGCAGATCGTTTATCTACTGTTTCATCTGTTTGGCTTCAGCAGATCATTTATCTACTGTTTCTTCTGTTGGGCTTCAGATTTCTCCATGGTCAGTCACAGATCCCAGACTATGCAGATCATATCTACTGTTTGGTTTCAGATTTCTCTTTGACCTGTCACAGGCCCCAGAATATGCAGATCGTATATCTGCTGTTCATCTGTTTTGTTGCAGATTTCTCTATGATGTGTCATAGATTCTATCTAGACTATGCCGATCGAATCTAATTTTTCATCGTTTGTTTTCAGATTTCTCTACGACCTGTCACAGATCTCAGACAATACAGATCATGTTTTATCAAGCAGTCTTGTCTGCTCTTGCCTTCTTCAAGACAACCTGTGCTACTTTTGCATTTCTGACACTTTCTTCACTCAGGTAATGATCACAGAGGCCAGGCTAGGGGGTTTGGATTAGAAATGCTTGCTAAAGTACGAGATGTGAAAAGCAAGTTAAGCTATTTGTCCTTGACATTCCTGTCGGTCATTTTTGAAGTGCTGAAATACTGTGTACATTATCATTGTGTTTAAAATTATTGTACCTACCTCTTAAACATACTAATCACTGAAGCACAGAATTGTCCAGTTGCTCTCTTTATATGCCTATCCTTAGACATGGGGCAAATAGGAACCCTTTTCATTTTGAGGTCAAAATGTCCAAGGAGATCACTGTGATAAAAATAATCTGGATAATGACAAACCTCAGGTATATCACTACCGGTACCTTGATCTTGTAGGCATAAATCTGTGAGTCTACAATTTACTTTATGCCTTTCTCATTTGAGATTGCAAATATTAATTCTGGTCAAATGTGTGGGCAAGTTTTGAAGCCCTACAGGCTCTTGTTAAATTTGATTTGGAATGTGAATTTTTAAACTCCTGCCTTTGTCAAGGGAAATAACTTTGCTGAAAGTGTTGATCAATACTCATGGTTCAGTACAATATGCAGCTGACCAGAAGCAGAAGACTGATCGCAGTTTCTCCTACATTAAAGTGTAACTGTGGTACTTGTGTAAGTGCACCTCATATTCAAGTTAACAATGTGAATAATAAAACATCTTTCCCAATATTCTGTCATTTTATGGCTCAGAGGGTTCAAAGGCAACTTTCTACAGTGGGAGAAATCTTCACTGCCCCTTTTTGACGTCATAAATTGAGTGTCCTCATGCACAGTCTGCTTGATGTCGAGGCAGTGCAGAGAATGGAACAGATTAACAATGTTGCGTTGTGAGATGGATAATCGTTCCATAATAACGTCGCAAGTTGCGATATGCTTGTGGCGCTGTGCATTACAATAACATTAATAACTTTGAAATTGTAAAATTTAAAGTCGTAAAACAAGAAACAGGGTATAAATTCAATAATTTGGAAGATTATCTTGAATATGATGTAAACTTACAGAAGTACCACAGTTACACTTTAAGATGTGATACAATTTATTAGAGTGACTGATCAGAATTAGTAGCAAAATTTGGTGGTGATTGAAAGTTAGTAGATTGATTCAATTAATGGGTGCTCATCATAAGGACAAATGAGGACATACAACTGAAATTACTTTCAAAGTTTTATTCCATTTGCAGGTAGGAGTAAATATTGCATCACTTGATCTGTCAGTCGACGATGCCTTGTAGTATGAAGATCTTGGTGCTGGTAGCTGAAAATCGGTGACTCCAAAATTTTATTTGGAAATTTACAGGTAAATAATCTGCACTTTCATAAAGTCTAAGTAATCTCAAGACATGCTGAAATAAAACATGTTATGTTGTAATTATTATTAGGTTTTATTATGTAAACTAGATTCCACCTAACGAATTTCAATTCTCTCTCTCTCCAATGTAGGACGCAGTGTTAATTAGTTCGTCCTAACTGCTAAGAATGAAGGATCTAAATTGGTGATGTTGCAGTGAATTCCTTCTCTAAATGCATACGAGATATGTGAGAAATTTTATTAATTGCATGTTGATATGATATATATTTCTTCACAGAATAACCCATGCTACAGTACACTTGTCCTCATGGTGGTGAATAATCCAAGCATAAAACCAATGCCATCGCAGTGTGGATGATCTGCTATTTGAGAGTTGAGATCCTCAGCCGGAGACTGTCACAGTGTGGATAATCTGCTATTTGAGAGTTGAGATTCTCAGCCGGAGACTGTCCCAAGAATTTTGAAACATTATGTCAAATCGACAGAACTTGAGAGCTGTACTCTTCCAGACTCATTTCTTTATAGTGTAAATTTCCTTTCAACTTCACAATAAGCGACTCTAGACTGCATTGCAACGCCACAGAGGAGCAACCTGTCAAATAAAAGGATGATGAAATCAGATTTTAATATATGCTTTTGATATGGTGTCTGCGAGCCACATGTATCATTGACATACTTTAGTTTAACTGATCTCAACATGCTCAAAAAAGACCAAATTGGAATGGTGTTCTGACAATGTAATGAATTTCATTATAGTGAGGGTTCACTGTATATTCATACGATTGCACATTATGTCTGTCAAATCTGTGATTCACTGCTTAAAGGTGAAATGCAAAGGTCATATTTTGTCTTTTATGTTCTTCATGGGTTAATGTTGGAACTATCAGCTAATTTACTTCTTTTGGTTTTATTAGAAGTATTTTGTCTACTAGCTAGTAGCTTTAGAAAAGTTGGTATCTCAAGCCTGGTCGATTTCAAATGAAATCTGCATCACTTATCTGGCCTTGTTACCCCTCGGGGAAAATGTGCCCGAATGGTATTGTCATCGTTGCTTCATCTGTCTGTCTGTCTGTGGACACGGCTTCTCAAGAAGGATTATAGCCAGCATCTCTCACAATTCGGAAAACATCACATGGCATCAAAATAACTCCCATTTAGCACCATGTTATAAATTGCTGAAGTGAATGGATTACCTCGGCAATTGCTGAATGCTGTGGCCAATTGTGAGGGTTGAGCCAGGCATTGAAATTCATACCACTTATGCATCTGGTGAAAGGTGAGAAGCTTATTGAAATGACTGACCGTGGCCTATTTTATCAAGGTCAAATTCTATTATTTGCTATACATTATTTAAAGATTAAAGCTAAGGTCTCCAAATTCATATTAAATATGCAATTGGTGATTGCCTAGAAGCCTATTCCAGTGGACTGACCTTGATCTATTTTTTCAAGGTCATATACTGTTATGAAATGTTTTGAATTATGATATAACATGAAGAAATGTAGCTACTAGGCTTTCCAAATTAATACTATGTATACATCTGGCGATGGCCCAGAGGTATGCTGAAGATGACTGACCTTGACCTATTTTCTACAGATCAGATTCTATTTAGTACAATATTTCATGAAGGAGTATATCTACCTTGTCCAAATTTATACCATGTATGCCTGAACCTGAAGTCTATTGAATATCACTGACCTTGACCTATTTTCTAAGTTAAAAGGTCAAATTCTATATGTTCAGGTGTATAAGATCTTGTTCCATATGCAATTAAGTTAGATAATTGTTGAAGATGATTGACTTTGATCAGTATTTCCAAGATCAAACTACTTGATTTGATTATGTCTACCAGAACCTCACCGCAAAATTTTCCCATCAATTAAGGCCTTGGCAAAAGCCGACCTGGCTCAACTTCTATGTATTTCTAAAATGATAGAACTACAGTCAACACTACTAGATCACCTTTTTGTCAACCTACAATACATGGTGTTGTCAAAGTTCTAAAAGTACATCGTATTCAATGCATGACTGTAGACAATAACTGAGAGCCGACATGGCCGAGGGGTATTGGAGGCCATTTTATGCCACAGCTCGGTCAATACTTGAATGGGTGACCGGGTGCTGTACTGGCTGGGCTGATCAGTGTTCAGGGTAATAAGAACTGTGAGCACTCTTATGTTCTGGCACATGTATGCACCGTCGTGATATGACTGAAACAAGGTTGAAAACGACGTTAAACCCTACTACTC
>JAVTVY010037933.1:0-161298 GCA_036873755.1 Hanleya hanleyi | reverse complement strand
AAAAAATTAGAATTCACCACCGACCGCCAGCGCAGTTACATGGTGGATAATCAAAACTTAGTGTTCATGCGTCCTCCAATACGTAACTGAGCTGTACGTGCGCTACAGTACTCGCTTTCATTATCCAATATGTAACTGCGCGAAAAATTTACGTCGTACTGAAATTCGATTTTTTTTCTTCTTTTTTTGTTGCTGCAAGATGACGCTTTCGGCGTCTATTTAGTTTGATTTATATTTTTTGTATCATTCTTTCAACAAAAAACATGCCAAGATCCAAAAATCAAAACTCATGGCTTGACCATGGCGCAAAGCTAAAGGTAATTGCGCGAGTATAATATTTTTATTAACGCATGGGAAAGGATACTCTTGCGGCATAGCTACGAGGGAATTGAGTACGTATGAATCTAGTCTATATAGATAACAATCTCTCTGTTCTGATTGGGAAGACCAGGCCATCAACATTTTGGTATCGGTATAGATTCCAATCGACGGTGAATGTATAGCTATTTCTTCAATTTTCACTGATTTCGTAAAACTGAAGTCCATTGGATAGTTATCTCAAGCATTTCAGCTAGACATAATCTATCGTATAACGGTCGCTATGTAGCGTCCACGGTATAACGGCCACGGTGAAAAGACGGACGAATAATTATCTGTTCAGTCCGTGTAATAAAAAGCGCCTCACATTTTCAACGAGTTAAATGTCCGTTGTTGATTTATTGAAATCTGAAAAAAACACTTGGTCTGGGGTAAAATAAGCCCACGCCATAAAATTTATAAACATTCCCACACTAACCGTGCGTAAAATAACGATTTAGCACGTCTATGAAAACATTATTTCTTAATGAAAACATTATTTCTTAAACTATCACTGCAATATCTCACCAAATTACGTTCAAATCACTCAAATCCTGCATATAACTGTGTTTTCAAACCTCAGGACATTGATTTCTATTTAAAGAAACTCTCCATTATTCCACCTTTTGGAATTCGTATGAAACCGCACATTGTAGCAGCTGTTAAGCTTAATCAAATTTTACCCAGCAAGCTCTAGCAAACTCCACCACGGCAGTTAATCAAACCAGAAGTAGATATTACAATGACTAAATATGAAAAGGCAGATGTGTACACACAAGAATTTGATCTACTAAGAGAGAAATGCAGATCGCATCAGGCTATTTATACAGATGGTTCTAAAGATGGTGAGAGAGTAGCATGTGCTACTATCTTTACTAAAACCTATCGACTACCAGGTTCGATATTCACTGCAGAAGCAAAAGCTCTATTGTCGGCTTTAGAAGGTATTGGGCCCACTAAAAGGAAGAAATATGTCATATTCTCAGATTCACTGTCCTGCCTTCAAGCGATTGAAAGTGGGAATTCAACTCGAATATTCTACAATTATATGACTGTAAATTTGATCAACAGATTGATATTGTGTTTTGTTGGGTACCTAGTCACGTTGACATCAAAGGTAATACTGAAGCTGCTAAAATGTCTAAGGCAGCCCTAGATGATGAGATTCTGTTGGAATCACAAACAGTGGTTTCAGACCATCTATCTGTGCTTATGTGAGAAAGTTGTTTCAATCTTTGTGGGATGCTATGGAGCTTCACAAGTTAAAAAAAACTGTAGGCTATACTCATCTGAACAGCCAGAAACGTTCCGATCAAGACATGATTAGACGAAGTAGAATCGGCCATACAGGATTAACTCACGAGCACTTGCTGAAAAAAGAGCCAGTCTCAATGTGTATTCCATGCCACGAAGATCTCACGGTGAAACATATTCTTATCGACTATATAGATTTTTAGATTGCAAGAGATAATTTTTATCGAGCAGCTACTCTGGAAGATCTTTTTAGTCGAGTATTGTATTTTAGAGTATTTGAGAGAGATCGGTTTGTTGTATAAATTTTAATGTATTTGTATGTTTTAACGCATTAATATACTGAGATATTAACTTGAATATTTAGAAGTTTGTTTGATCGTCGCTATATAGCTGAAATATTGCTGAACGCGACGTTAACACTTAATTCTCTCTCTCTCTCCCTTAGGTGGCTCTCCACAGTTTCGTAATAATACGATAGACTGCCCGTGTTCTGCTACATCATAATTCTTCTTGTCTTCTTAATAGCTTATATCTATAATACCATCCTATTCAGCATTATCAACGCTTCAAACGAGCACGTACAGATCGATGGCTGGCTTCGTCTACACGGTGATAAATGCGGGATCGTGGAGTAAATTTTGTCCTGTCTCAGTTATGCCCCTTGGGTGTGCCTAAAAATCAGTACTAATTTACGGGAAGAAAATCTGACAAAGAACGGGCAGGTTGACCCCCACTTTTTTTTGCCTTTTTAAGTTGAGACCGGACCTAGGAACGTGAGTAAGAAGTTTAATTGGAATCGCTTACAGATTTTTCTATGTCTTAAAATAATAGCTTAATCATGCTCTTTCAATACCATCCTATTCAGCATCCTATTCAGCATTATCAACGCTTCAAACGAGCACGTACAGATCGATGGTTGGCTTCGTCTACACGGTGATAAATGCGGGATCATGGAGTAAATTTTGTCCTGTCTCAGTTATGCCCCTTGGGTGTGCCTAAAAATTAGGACTCATTTACGGGAAGAAAATCTGACAAAGAACGGGCAGGTTGACCCCCACTTTTTTTTGCCTTTTTAAGTTGAGACTGGACCTGGGAACGTGAGTAAGAAGTTTAATTGGAATCGCTTACAGATTTTTCTATGTCTTAAAATAATAGCTTAATCATGCTCTTTCAGAAAATAGTCGACGAAACACGATCCTTGGACTTCTTGTAATCTACCTTGGTATTAGTTCTGTGACGGGCGCATGGACTTGAAAAACGGTGTGACGTGTACACCAGATCTGAAAATTAAATGAACTGAAAGTCTCACACGTGGATTTCTATATGTAGGAACAATTCTCTACAGCGGACTGTCAACCGGTTTGATGATAATTGTACAACACTGATCACATGGAAACTTATTGTCCAACGAAAAGTACGAAGGAATCTGACCGCTACGAAGACCAACGTGGATAAGGAAACCGTGAGAATTACCTCCATGTTGTCATGGTATTGCAGTATAAAATTAGATACTGAAGATAGTTCTAGAATAACCGAGTTGATGTAAACATGTTTACATCCTGTTCTGTGATTATAATCATAGAATTTTCTCGTAGTCGTGACCGATTTATTGCAAGTAAATTGAAATGGCCGTGATACGAAGAGACCCGTATGATGAGGGTAATTGGTTCACAGCGCCATCTACACATCTATACGCTGGTATACATACTGTTTTGTGGGTTGATTATTTTCTAGCTTTCTAGAAGCTGTTGTAATCGTATCTGGGTTAAATCATACGTCATTGCTGTACCGGTGGAAGTTTCTTGATTTGATAGAATAATCTCGAATGCCCGATAGAGTATAAATAGCCGGACAATTAGTCATTCTAGGAAGGATTCTAGCTGGCTTCTATGTGGGTGCACGGACTGTGTGACTCTGAGAGAGACACCGGTATAGTATTGAACAGTAAGACTTTAGTTAACATTTATTTGCTGTATTAACCTTACTTAATTTGTATATGATTTTAGTATTATAAATTAATATTTGATTGTTAATCTTTGATTTCGCAAAAGCTTTCTGTTGCGTTTTTCCTATTATCGTATAGACGTAACAATGTTGTTCTGGATAACCGTCGCCTCTCTTTTGCTCATCAATCCACACGTCGTCTTGCACAACATTTCCTTCGCTCACGGGAAGGATTTCCATGAAAGGGCGAGTCCTCCTTTAAAGACTGGACGAGAAGTGGCTCAAGTTCTGGAACAAATCAACTACTCCATCAACTTCTTTCTGTACGTATTGTGTAGCAGACAGTTCCGAACGAGAGTGACGGCCATTCTGGGTTTATTGAGTTGTTGCAATGGAAAAACAGCGAAGATTGAGAACCCAACACAGAGCACCGATGTAAGCAGCAATCAAGAACAAAATATGAAAAAGATGGACAATCGTGAACCCGCATTGAACACGCCTAATATTGTCTAACAGAACTATAGCAATATACTTGACGCATGAATTTACCGTCATTCCATATTTGCATTTCACAGTACCAACAGTCTAGATGAGTGACTTATTTGTTTAATCTTCAACAGCCTTGATCGTACAGGTCACTCTTTCTCTCCAGAATTGGAAATCCTTAGATAGCCTACCGAATTTGTCTTTTAATAGCTACTCGCCTCCCTCATAAATATGCCGCATTTCATTCCTTCCGATGCCGGTAATGAAAAAATATGATCATCGCGCTCTTACATTCAGCATTGTGTCTTTCCTGGCATGATTTTTGTTGAGAGAATGGTACAAAGAATAGAAATCATTCTAAATGGATACCGAAATTGTCATCTTTCAGCGAAAAAAATTAGAATTCACCACCGACCGCCAGCGCAGTTACATGGTGGATAATCAAAACTTAGTGTTCATGCGTCCTCCAATACGTAACTGAGCTGTACGTGCGCTACAGTACTCGCTTTCATTATCCAATATGTAACTGCGCGAAAAATTTACGTCGTACTGAAATTCGATTTTTTTTCTTCTTTTTTTGTTGCTGCAAGATGACGCTTTCGGCGTCTATTTAGTTTGATTTATATTTTTTGTATCATTCTTTCAACAAAAAACATGCCAAGATCCAAAAATCAAAACTCATGGCTTGACCATGGCGCAAAAGGTAAATGCGCGAGTATAATATTTTTATTAACGCATGGGAAAGGATACGCTTGCGGCATAGCTACGAGGGAATTGAGTACCTATGAATCTAGTCTATATAGATAACAATCTCTCTGTTCTGATTGGGAAGACCAGGCCATCAACATTTTGGTATCGGTATAGATTCCAATCGACGGTGAATGTATAGCTATTTCTTCAATTTTCACTGATTTCGTAAAACTGAAGTCCATTGGATAGTTATCTCAAGCATTTCAGCTAGACATAATCTATCGTATAACGGTCGCTATGTAGCGTCCACGGTATAACGGCCACGGTGAAAAGACGGACGAATAATTATCTGTTCAGTCCGTGTAATAAAAATCGCCTCACATTTTCAACGAGTTAAATGTCCGTTGTTGATTTATTGAAATCTGAAAAAAACACTTGGTCTGGGGTAAAATAAGCCCACGCCATAAAATTTATAAACATTCCCACACTAACCGTGCGTAAAATAACGATTTAGCACGTCTATGAAAACATTATTTCTTAATGAAAACATTATTTCTTAAACTATCACTGCAATATCTCACCAAATTACGTTCAAATCACTCAAATCCTGCATATAACTGTGTTTTTAAACCTCAGGACATTGATTTCTATTTAAAGAAACTCTCCATTATTCCACCTTTTGGAATTCGTATGAAACCGCACATTGTAGCAGCTGTTAAGCTTAATCAAATTTTACCCAGCAAGCTCTAGCAAACTCCACCACGGCAGTTAATCAAACCAGAAGTAGATATTACAATGACTAAATATGAAAAGGCAGATGTGTACACACAAGAATTTGATCTACTAAGAGAGAAATGCAGATCGCATCAGGCTATTTATACAGATGGTTCTAAAGATGGTGAGAGAGTAGCATGTGCTACTATCTTTACTAAAACCTATCGACTACCAGGTTCGATATTCACTGCAGAAGCAAAAGCTCTATTGCCGGCTTTAGAAGGTATTGGGCCCACTAAAAGGAAGAAATATGTCATATTCTCAGATTCACTGTCCTGCCTTCAAGCGATTGAAAGTGGGAATTCAACTCGAATATTCTACAATTATATGACTGTAAATTTGATCAACAGATTGATATTGTGTTTTGTTGGGTACCTAGTCACGTTGACATCAAAGGTAATACTGAAGCTGCTAAAATGTCTAAGGCAGCCCTAGATGATGAGATTGATCCTGTTGGAATCACAAACAGTGATTTCAGACCATCTATCTGTGCTTATGTGAGAAAGTTGTTTCAATCTTTGTGGGATGCTATGGAGCTTCACAAGTTAAAAAAAACTGTAGGCTATACTCATCTGAACAGCCAGAAACGTTCCGATCAAGACATGATTAGACGAAGTAGAATCGGCCATACAGGATTAACTCACGAGCACTTGCTGAAAAAAGAGCCAGTCTCAATGTGTATTCCATGCCACGAAGATCTCACGGTGAAACATATTCTTATCGACTATATAGATTTTTAGATTGCAAGAGATAATTTTTATCGAGCAGCTACTCTGGAAGATCTTTTTAGTCGAGTATTGTATTTTAGAGTATTTGAGAGAGATCGGTTTGTTGTATAAATTTTAATGTATTTGTATGTTTTAACGCATTAATATACTGAGATATTAACTTGAATATTTAGAAGTTTGTTTGATCGTCGCTATATAGCTGAAATATTGCTGAACGCGACGTTAAAACTTAATTCTCTCTCTCTCTCCCTTAGGTGGCTCTCCACAGTTTCGTAATAATACGATAGACTGCCCGTGTTCTGCTACATGATAATTCTTCTTGTCTTCTTAATAGCTTATATCTATAATACCATCCTATTCAGCATTATCAACGCTTCAAACGAGCACGTACAGATCGATGGCTGGCTTCGTCTACACGGTGATAAATGCGGGATCATGGAGTAAATTTTGTCCTGTCTCAGTTATGCCCCTTGGGTGTGCCTAAAAATCAGTACTCATTTACGGGAAGAAAATCTGACAAAGAACGGGCAGGTTGATCCCCACTTTTTTTTGCCTTTTTAAGTTGAGACCGGACCTAGGAACGTGAGTAAGAAGTTTAATTGGAATCGCTTACAGATTTTTCTATGTCTTAAAATAATAGCTTAATCATGCTCTTTCAATACCATCCTATTCAGCATCCTATTCAGCATTATCAACGCTTCAAACGAGCACGTACAGATCGATGGCTGGCTTCGTCTACACGGTGATAAATGCGGGATCATGGAGTAAATTTTATACTGTCTCAGTTATGCCCCTTGGGTGTGCCTAAAAATTAGGACTCATTTACGGGAAGAAAATCTGACAAAGAACGGGCAGGTTGACCCCCACTTTTTTTTGCCTTTTTAAGTTGAGACTGGACCTGGGAACGCGAGTAAGAAGTTTAATTGGAATCGCTTACAGATTTTTCTATGTCTTAAAATAATAGCTTAATCATGCTCTTTCAGAAAATAGTCGACGAAACACGATCCTTGGACTTCTTGTAATCTACCTTGGTATTGGTTCTGTGACGGGCGCATGGACTTGAAAAACGGTGTGACGTGTACACCAGATCTGAAAATTAAATGAACTGAAAGTCTCACACGTGGATTTCTATATGTAGGAACAATTCTCTACAGCGGACTGTCAACCGTTTTGATGATAATTGTACAACACTGATCACATGGAAACTTATTGTCCAACGAAAAGTACGAAGGAATCTGACCGCTACGAAGACCAACGTGGATAAGGAAACCGTGAGAATTACCTCCATGTTGTCATGGTATTGCAGTATAAAATTAGATACTGAAGATAGTTCTAGAATAACCGAGTTGATGTAAACATGTTTACATCCTGTTCTGTGATTATAATCATAGAATTTTCTCGTAGTCGTGACCGATTTATTGCAAGTAAATTGAAATGGCCGTGATACGAAGAGACCCGTATGATGAGGGTAATTGGTTCACAGCGCCATCTACACATCTATACGCTGGTATACATACTGTTTTGTGGGTTGATTATTTTCTAGCTTTCTAGAAGCTGTTGTAATCGTATCTGGGTTAAATCATACGTCATTGCTGTACCGGTGGAAGTTTCTTGATTTGATCGAATAATCTCGAATGCCCGATAGAGTATAAATAGCCGGACAATTAGTCATTCTAGGAGGGATTCTAGCTGGCTTCTATGTGGGTGCACGGACTGTGTGACTCTGAGAGAGACACCGGTATAGTATTGAACAGTAAGACTTTAGTTAACATTTATTTGCTGTATTAACCTTACTGAATTAATACGTCATGTGATCAATTAATGCGTCATGTGACGCAGTCAGTATGTCGGCACCTCTTCCCACTTCCCTTATATGTGTTGTAATTTTTTCCTGTATATGGCGAGATTCTGCTGGTGGACGTTTCGTCCCCGAGGCCCGCCCCCTGTACAGACCTTTTGGTCTTTGATATGTTGGCACTTGTGGGAAGTTGATGCTGGGTCGACATCGGGCATTACAGACTAGTCTTTTGTGTTAAATGCCGTCATTTACATCTGACGACGATACAGCTCACCAATCTCCAATGTACGAGTTGTCACAGAGAAACAGCTCACCAATTACCAGCATACGAGTTGTCAGAGCATTTCCATCATAGCTCTCTAGATTTGTATCTAATACCGCTTATGCTGGTGCTAGGGGCCGTGTGGTCATATCATCCAAGTTGCCACATGAACAGGTACAATAAAAGCGTACCTGAGATACAACACATATCATGAATCTTTAGATTCTTAGTATGTGCTTTAGAATAGGTTTACCGGAAGACTATTCTGTGAAGTCATGTGACGCAGTCAGTATGTCGGCACCTCTTCCCACTTCCCTTATATGTGTTGTAATTTAAAATTACTTATATCGTTTACAAATTATTATGAAGCAGGTGACTTGATTTTGGGCCATGTGAACTAGCTCGACCTTTGTTCTCATTAATTATCTCCCCTTAATTGTGATGATGGCGCCCTCTGTTGACTGATGCCCATTTGACTGTACGTTGTTCCATTGGTAAAGCCCAACTCACACTACGAACATTTTGTTGTATTAGAACAGAACAGTTTGTTCGTGTTTTTGTTCGTGGTAACCTCACACTACGAACATTTTCTCTTGACCGCCAGTCGCCGCGATCAAGCAGCGAGACCATTTTGTTGTGTCATGTGAGAGCGGCTTCGTCACATGACCAATAGCTGCCAGTTGATTGGATAACTGTTGGTAAATGTTCGGCAAAATGTTCGCGATCACCACACACTGAAGACAAAAACTTGTTTCATGGCAAAACATGTTCGCAATATCAAACAAGTTTGATCTTACGAACATTTGATCCGAGCAGATGTTTTCTGTTTCTGGGCCCCTCACACTGCAGACAAAACATGTTCTGAACAGTGTTTTTGTTCTAATACAACAAAATGTTCGTAGTGTGAGTTAATCGTTAATCGTTTGTCAAATGAACGTTAATTGTTTGGTAAACGAACGTTAATTGTTTGCCTGTACGTTGTTCGTTTGGTAAGGGAGCGTTAATCATTTGACAAATGGACGTTAATTGTTTGGTAAACGAACGTTAACCGTTTGACTCAAGCTTATTTGTTTCACTTTAGTATTTTTGGCGGTGTTGCCTTCCATAAGCAAGTGAAGAGTTTCTGAGAAATCCAAATATAGACTGCAAGTGAAATTGAATACGTAACACCGAAAGTTCATGGAAAAACTGTGTGAGTGGGATGGAGCATAGCCGGGCTTACGTGCGTTTTGGCATGTCTAAATCAACTACATAAAATTTTCCTTCAGGTTGAAGCAGTTCAACTGAATGTTGATCAGTAACATATGTGGCGAGGCCAGTGAGCGTCACATTCGATAAACAAGGGTATCACGACGCCGTTCTTCAGTAATTTCCGAGCAAGTGCGTAACAGATTTTGACCGTGAGCCAACAATAGTGTAGCCTTTCTCCCTCTGGAACTTTGCAGACAACATTTTTTTTCCTAGAAGCCCATCATATGTTTAGTTGAAAACCACTTGTTTGCGCTCTGGTCATTAGAGCGTTATAAATTTTATTTTCCATCGTACAGATAAAAAACACAACAAGTGAATAGTTATAGTATTTCGAACTAATTGGTATTTTTGCAAAGGCTAGATAATTCCCTAAAGGACTTTACATCCTCAATCCCGGGGGATTTTTGAAGGAGATGTTTTCCAGATATCTTGGGCCATGTTCATAGGAAACATGTGACAATGCTGCAGGCCTATGATAGTAAGAGATATAGACAAGGAACGAAACAGGAATCCAGCAAAACGGCCGAATACAGCAATTTTTCCACCAAAAATTCACCCAAGCCCTCCTGATGTATTAGTTAGTGATCACGAACAGTTGTTCCGACCATATGCAGTTCTCAGCTCGAGTTTTTGTTGATCTTTTCAAAGTCGTCCTTCAGACCTTTTTCCTGAGACAGTCGCCATTTTCAACAGCTCCGGAGACGTAGTTTGACCTCATGACCTTAGCGCTAATTTGACACGTGATGGTCGACTTCGCTGTCAACACAAATTGATTGGCTAACACTTTACGGTCAAGCGAATACGCAGCGACATCTGGCGAATGTTCTAGGTCAAACATCGCCCGCGGAGCTGTTGAAAATGACGGCTGTCTCAGGAAAAAGGTCAGGTGGACGACTTTGAAATGATCGACAAAAAGTCGAGCTAAGAACGGGATATGATCGGAACAACTGTTCGTGAGCACTAACTAATATATTAGGAAAGCTTGAGTGAATTTTTGGTGGCAAAATTGCTTTATTAAAGTCTCTCCATTTTAATTAGTCGTCTACTTAGGATCTTTTCAAAAATCAGTAGTTAGCTCTGCATAAATGTTCTTTTTTGCAGCGTGTAGAACAAACTGAACTCTACAAAATGGCTACCATTTCTCTGTGATATCGATAATATATCACGGTTCAAATAACTTTGTAATTCTCTCCATTTAAAACTCCAGTACATTTGTTTCATGTACCGGGGCTCAATTTTACAGAGAGACGGCACAATGTATTCATTCCCACTGGCACAAATGCCATTGATTCCGTATGGAGTAATACCAGGCGGTCCGTTGGAGTGTTGCTTATATCCCGTGTCCAGTGAAATTGCCGAATGATGAACCGGACACATCTCTATGACCGTACACGGCATTGTTGAACTTTGTGCTAGTAAACCCGAATACATTATTACGTCTCCCTATGTAATTGAGCCTCGGTAATGAAACAACTCTACTGGAGTTTTATATGTAGAGAATTACAAGTTATTTCAAGCGTGATATATTATCAATATCAGGGAGAAATGGTAGTCATTTTGTAGATTTCAATTTGTTCTACACGCTGCAAAAAAATTTATGCAAACTCATCTACTGATGAGTAAACGACTAATTAAAATGGACAGACTATAGTGGTTATTCGGCCGTTTTGCTGGACTCATGTTTCCGTATAATATTATGCTACCGTGACGGTGCTTATTTACTTTAGTGCGTAACAAACAATAACACTGTATTGTTATTCTTGAAAATCGATATTTTTGTCACCCCAAAATCCAATATGGCGTCCAATATGGCAATATGGATTTCCCACAACCCGCAACATATATTGTCAAAGATGAGTGTATGAAACTTCACGATTGGAACTCCTGAGTGTATGAGGTGAATTAACGCGCATACTGGAGTAATTAAGCAATGGATTTTACATAATTGAAGATTTTTTTTCTAAAATAAACAATTTTTGTATGAAGAGATTGGAATTCAGCCGAAAAATTAATGACTGAAAATAATGTCTTGAATTATTCGAGTAACATCAAAAACGCGACTTATGGATGACTCCGTATGACCTCCATTTTAAATTAAACCATCATATTTTCAGATGAAGACTAAGCAGATAGAGTCATCTGGGCGCAATCTGTTAGACAATGATGAGAGACTTCTCGTTTTCGATGAATTTACTCAATTCAGCTAAGAATAATGCCTTGAACTATACGACCAACATGGAAGAGGATGATTTTCAGAAGGCCCCACGTGGCTGCTATCTCGAATTTGACCATCATACTTTGATATTGGGAATATGCAAAAATATTGAGAATGAACGAAAAGTATTAGGTTATGCTTAGATATCCATAGGTTTTAAAAAAATTACAAAGAGCTAATGATAATGATAAATATGAAAATATGAATTTAGATGACCCCATATGGTCGCCATTTTGAATTTGACCATCAAAGTTTAAACTTAAGGAATTGTAAATAGATTCAAAAGAGGAATAAAATGTCGGGCTATGCCTAGAGATCACTTAATGTTCATAAATTTGCACACGGATTGGAAAATAATGCCTTGAACTGTACGAGCATCATGAAAAAGTATGTTTTTCGGATGACCCCATATGGTCGCAATTTTGAATTTTACCATCAAATCTTGGCTGCTTAGAGATCGGTCAGGGTATGTAAATAGATTCAAAATATGCGTACATTTAGCATGTCATGCTTTGCTTAGAGATCGGTCAGTGTTGATAATTTTTTATTTTATTTTATTTTTGTTTTAATTTAAAAATTTAAAAGGGGATCAAAATTTCCGGGGTACATTTGTAACTGCATCGCACACCCTCACGCGGCTACTAGGCTGCTGCAAGCACTGAAATTTATTAATTTTGAAATTTAATAATTTTAAAATTATTTTATTTTTATTATTATTCTTTTTTTTTTAATTCAAAAATTTGAAAGGGGACTAATTTCCCCGGGGGAGATTTGTAACTGCATCCCACATCCTCACGCGCTCCCCGGACATCACACAGTAGCCGCGTGTTTTAAATGTCCTGCTATGGTATAACCTGAGGCAGACTTTATTCTCCAGGTATACTTGATCGGTAACTGTGGTGAGCACTAAAATTTATTAGTTTTAAAATTTAAAAATTTAATAATTTAATAATTTAAAAATTCAATAATTTAAAAATTTATTAATTTTAATATTTCTTTTTATTTATTAGCCCACCATCATCAGATGGTGGGCTGTTCAAATCACTTTTCGTCCGTGGTCCGTCGTCCGTTCGTCCGTCCGTCAGTCAGTCAGTCAGTCAGTCCGTCCGTGAACAATTCTTGTTACCGCGATTTCTCAGGAACTACTCCATGGATCTTTTTCAAATTTGGTACACAGGTTCCCGTTGGGGTCTAGTTGCGCAAGAAATCTTTTCTGGTCCGATTCGAATATCCAATATGGCCACCAGGCAGCCATCTTGGATTTCCCCATGAAACCTTGTTACCGCGATTTCTCCGGAACTACTGCATGGATCTTTCCCAAATTTGGTACACAGGTTCCCCTTGGGGTCTAGTTGTGCAAGAAACCTTTTCTGGACCGATTCGAAAATCCAATATGGCCACCAGGCAGCCATCTTGGATTTCCCCATGAAACCTTGTTACCGCGATTTCTCAGGAACTACTGCATGGATCTTTTTCAAATTTGGTACACAGGTTCCCCTTGGGGTCTAGTTGTGCAGGAAATCTTTTCCGATCCGATTCGAAAATCCAATATGGCCACCAGGCAGCCATCTTGGATTTCCCCATAAAAGCTTGTTACCGCGATTTCTCAGGAACTGCTGCATGGGTCTTTTTCAAATTTGGTACACAGGTTCCCCTCGGGGTCTAGTTGTGCAAGAAACCTTTTCTGGTCCGATTCGAAAATCCAATATGGCCACCAGGCAGCCATCTTGGATTTCCCCATGAAACATTGTTACCGCGATTTCTCAGGAACTACTGCATGGATCTTTCTCAAATTTGGTACACAGGTGCCACATGGGGTCTAGTTGAGCAAGATACCCTTTCTCGTCTGATTCGAAAATCCAATATGGCCACCAGGCAGCCATCTTGGATTTCCACATGACACTTAGTTATCGCCATTTCTCAGTACTGCATGGATCTTTCTCAAATTTGGTACACAGATTCTCCTTAGGGTCTAGTTTTGCAAGATACCTTTTTCGGTCCCAATCGAAAATCCAATATGGCCAGAAGGTGGCCATCTTGGATTTCCCCATGAAACCTTGTTATCGCGATTTCTCAAAAACTACTGCATGGATCTTTCTCAAATTTGATACACAGGTTCGCCTTGGGGTCTAGTTGTGCAAGATGCCTTTTCTGGTCCGATTCGAAAATCCAATTTGGCCACCAAGCAGCCATCTTGGATTTCCCCAAGAAACTTTGTTATCGTCATTTCTCAGGAAGTACCTCATGGATCTTTCTCAAATTTGGTACACAGGTTCACCTTATGTTCTAGTTGTGCAAGATACCTTTTTCGGTTCAAATTGAAAATCCAATATGGCCACCAGGCGGCCATCTTAGATTTCCCCATGAAACTTTGTTATCGTGATTTCTCAGGAAGTACTGCCTGGATCTTTCTTAAATTTGGTAGACAGGTTGCCCTTGTGGTCCAGTTGTGCAACATATCTTTCTGGTCCGATTCCTAAATCCAATATGTCCATCAGTCGGCCATCTTGGATTTCCCCATGAAACTTTGTTATTGCGATTTCTCAGGAACTACTGCATAGATCTTTATCAAATTTGGTACACAGGTTCCCCTTGTCGCCTAGTTGTGCAAGATACCTTTTCTGGTCCGATTTGAAAATCCAATATGGCCACCAGGCGCCCATCTTGGATTTCCCAATGAAACTTTGCTATCGTGATTTCTCAAGAAGTACTGCATGGATCTTCCTCAAATTTGGTACACAGATACCTTTTTTGGTCAGATTCGAAAATCCAATATGGTTGCCAGGTGGCCATCTTGATTTTCCCCTTGAAACACTGTTATCTTGAATTCTCAGAAAATATTTCATCTTTCTGAAATTTGGTACACAGGTCCCAGATAAATTAGTTGTGCAAGATATTTTTACATCCTGATTTCTGAAAACTGAATTTAGTGCAGGCTCTGTTGAGTTGGTATCTTGCAGATCTCCAGAGTGCGTGGTTTAACAGGCATATTCAGCAGATGATCGAGGGGGAGGAAATAGCCTATGCCTCGCCTCCATCGGTGGAGTTCGGCAATCGAATTGTGTTGGTGGTTCCACAGAAGTGGAATCTTCGCCACCCCTGTCTGCGCCGCAAGCCGTTAATAGCTGAGATCGGGAACACTCTGGCACACAATGTCACAACTCGACAACTGTAAACTACTGCATGTTTCGATCCATGGGAAATAATCAAGATTCAGACACTTTCAAATTCGAAATTTCAACATTACTGCGCGGACCGGATGCCTTCAGTATTAAGTATTGTACCATCTTACTGTTTTCGAGCATGGTATCTTAAAAGAGATATCTCAAACTAGTCCAGTAAACAGAACAGAATTAGCATTCGTTCCAAATTATAAAATCTTAAGTATGCCAAAGTGTCAAAGAGATTTTTCTTCGCTTCCAGTACCAAATGATGACACGTGCAAAAAAAAAAAAAAAATAAAAATACTACAAAACGAAGACGAAGGATCCTCCGTACATGTACATTCACTTTCAGGCTAACTTTGCTCATTTCTCTTGTACTATAACAACCGACATAAGTTCAGTTTCTAGAAATCTTGAAACTTCTGAAACTTAGAAAGATTATATCTTGGTGTTTTCCAGTGTCCATTTTTCGATCTTTTTCGCTCAGACTCGAAATTCTGTAAACAAAATTACAAAGCACTTGCTTGATCCTAGTAACAATGGACAAAAAGATCCTCTTGTCATTAGCTTACAATTATCGGACAATGGTGGGCGCCAAGATCCTTCAGGATCTCTCGTTTATTTATTTTTTAATTTAAAAATTTCCCGGGGGATATTTGTAACTGCATCCCTAACCTCACGCCCTCCCCGGACATCACACAGCAATCACAGGGTCTTCGTTTTGGGGTCTTCCATCTTCGGTTTTCGTTTTGGTTTTCCCCATGTGTTTTCATAGGGCCAACACCAAAACGAAGACCGAAGATCGAAGACCCTGAAGCTGGTATTACAGTAGCCGCGTGTTTCACATGTCCTGCTACGGAATAAACTGCTGTGAGCACTACATTTCATTAATTCTTAAATTTAATAATTTTATTTTTTATTTTAATTTTAAAATTTAAAAGGGGACTAAATTCCCCGGGGACATTTGTAACTGCATCCCACATCCACACGCTGTTACTGCTGTGGGTACTAAAATTTATTAATATTAAAATTTAATAATTTTCTAATTTATTTTATTTTTTATTTTTTTATTTAAAAGGAGAATAAAATTTTCGGGGATTTTTTGTAACTGCATCCCACACCCTCACGCCCTGCCCGGACATCACACAGCCCAGAAGTCCCAGGGTCTTCGTTTTTGGGTCTTCAATCTTCGTCTTCGTTTTGGTTTTTCCCATGTGTTTCGATTGGGTCAATTCCAAAAGGAAGACCGAAGATGGAAGACCCTGAAGCGGGGATTATAGTAGCCGCGTGTTTTGCGTGTCCTGCTATGGTTTTATCTAGGGCAGACTTTATTCTCCTGGTATACTTGATTGGTAATTGCTGTGAGCACTAACATTTATTGATTTTAACATTTAATAGTTTTAAAATTATTTTTTTTAGTATTATTATAATTTTTGGTTTATTTAAAAACTTAAAGGGGACTAAAATTCCCGGGGGACATTTGTAACTGCATCCCACGCCCTCCCCGGACATCAAGCAGTAGCCGTGTGTTTTACATGTCCTTCTATGGTATAACCTGAGGCAGACTTTATTCTCCAGGTATACTTGATCGGTAACTGTGATGAGCACTAAAATTTATTAGTTTTAAAATTTTAAAATTTAATAATTTAATAATTTAATAATTTAAAAATTCAATAATTTAAAAATTTATTAATTTTAATATTTCTTTTTATTTATTAGCCCACCATCATCAGATGGTGGGCTGTTCAAATCACTTTTCGTCCGTGGTCCGTCGTCCGTCCGTCAGTCAGGCGGTCCGTCCGTGAACAATTCTTGTTACCGCGATTTCTCAGGAACTACTCCATGGATCTTTTTCAAATTTGGTACACAGGTTCCCGTTGGGGTCTAGTTGCGCAAGAAATCTTTTCTGGTCCGATTCGAAAATCCAATATGGCCACCAGGCAGCCATCTTGGATTTCCCCATGAAACCTTGTTACCGCGATTTCTCCGGAACTACTGCATGGATCTTTTCTAAATTTGGTACACAGGTTCCCCTTGGGGTCTAGTTGTGCAAGAAACCTTTCTGGTCCGATTCGAAAATCCAATATGGCCACCAGGCAGCCATCTTGGATTTCCCCATGAAACCTTGTTACCGCGATTTCTCAGGAACTACTGCATGGATCTTTTCCAAATTTGGTACACAGGTTCCCTTGAGGTCTAGTTGTGCAAGAAACCTTTTCTGGTCCGATTCGAAAATCCAATATGGCCACCAGGCAGCCATCTTGGATTCCCTCCCTGAAACCTTGTTACCGCGATTTCTCAGGAACTACTGCATGGATCTTTTTCAAATTTGGTACACAGGTTCCCCTGGGGTCTAGTTGTGCAAGAAACCTTTTCTGGTCCGATTCGAAAATCCAATATGGCCACCAGGCAGCCATCTTGGATTTCCCCATGAAACATTGTTACCGCGATTTCTCAGGAACTACTGCATGGATCTTTCTCAAATTTGGTACACAGGTGCCACATGGGGTCTAGTTGAGCAAGATACCCTTTCTCGTCTGATTCGAAAATCCAATATGGCCACCAGGCAGCCATCTTGGATTTCCACATGAAACTTAGTTATCGCCATTTCTCAGTACTGCATGGATCTTTCTCAAATTTGGTACACAGATTCTCCTTAGGGTCTAGTTTTGCAAGATACCTTTTTCGGTCCCAATCGAAATCCAATATGGCCAGAAGGTGGCCATCTTGGATTTCCCCATGAAACCTTGTTATCGCGATTTCTCAAAAACTACTGCATGGATCTTTCTCAAATTTGATACACAGGTTCGCCTTGGGGTCTAGTTGTGCAAGATGCCTTTTCTGGTCCGATTCGAAAATCCAATTTGGCCACCAGGCAGCCATCTTGGATTTCCCCAAGAAACTTTGTTATCGTCATTTCTCAGGAAGTACTGCATGGATCTTTCTCAAATTTGGTACACAGGTTCACCTTATGCTCTTTTTCGGTTCAAATTGAAAATCCAATATGGCCACCAGGCGGCCATCTTAGATTTCCCCATGAAACTTTGTTATCGTGATTTCTCAGGAAGTACTGCCTGGATCTTTCTTAAATTTGGTAGACAGGTTGCCCTTGTGGTCCAGTTGTGCAACATACCTTTCTGGTCCGATTCCTAAATCCAATATGTCCATCAGGCGGCCATCTTGGATTTCCCCATGAAACTTTGTTATTGCGATTTCTCAGGAACTACTGCATAGATCTTTATCAAATTTGGTACACAGGTTCCCCTTGTCGCCTAGTTGTGCAAGATACCTTTTCTGGTCCGATTCGAAAATCCAATATGGCCACCAGGCGCCCATCTTGGATTTCCCAATGAAACTTTGTTATCGTGATTTCTCAAGAAGTACTGCATGGATCTTCCTCAAATTTGGTACACAGCTTCCCCTTGTGGCCCAGTTGTGCAAGATACCTTTTTTGGTCAGATTCGAAAGTCCAATATGGTTACCAGATGGCCATCTTGAATTTCCCCTTGAAACACTTTTATCTTGAATTCTCAGAAAATATTTCATGGATCTTTCTGAAATTTGGTACACAGGTCCCAGATGGGGCCTAGTTGTGCAAGATAGCTTTATCGGTCCGATTCGAAAATTCAATTAATACGGTATTCCCCGAGATGTGACCTTGCATCACAAGAGTCGGTGGATCAAACGGTGGGGCATATTCTATATATTGACTATAGAGAATATCCATATCTTCACCTTCCATATCAAGGAGTTCAAATAATTCGGAATTAAAATGTATTTAGTCCATGTAGTTGCAAGTGAACTGCCCCACCCTTTCGTCTGCCGGCGGGTCAGCTACATGAGGGACGTCACTCTTGTGACACAATGTCACAACTCGACAACTGTAAACTACTGCATGTTTTGATCCAAGGGAAATAATCAAGATTCAGACACTTTCAAATTCGAAGTTTCAACATTACTGCGCGGACCGGATGCCTTCAGTATTAAGTAATTTGTACCATCTTACTATTTTCGAGCATGGTATCTTAAAAGAGATATTTCAAACTAGTCCAGTAAACAGAACAGAATTAGCATTCGTTCCAAATTATAAAATCTTAAGTATGCCAAAGTGTCAAAGAGATTTTTTTTCACTTCCAGTACCAAATGATGACACGTCCAAAAAAATAAATAAAATAAAAATACTACAAAAAGAAGACGAAGGATCCTCCGTACATGTACATTCACTTTCAGGCTAAATTTGCTCATTTCTCTTGTACTATAACAACCGACATAAGTTCAGTTTCTAGAAATCTTGAAACTTCTGAAACTTAGAAAGATTATATCTTGGTGTTTTCCAGTGTCCATTTTTCGATCTTTTTCGCTCAGACTCGAAATTCTGTAAACAAAATTACAAAGCACTTGCTTGTTCCTAGTAACAATGGACAAAAAGATCCTCTTGTCATTAGCTTACAATTATCGGACAATGGTGGGCGCCAAGATCCTTCAGGATCTCTCGTTTATTTATTTTTTAATTTAAAAATTTCCCGGGGGATATTTGTAACTGCATCCCTAACCTCACGCCCTCCCCGGACATCACACAGCAATCACAGGGTCTTCGTTTTGGGGTCTTCCATCTTCGGTTTTCGTTTTGGTTTTCCCCATGTGTTTTCATAGGGCCAACACCAAAACGAAGACCGAAGATCGAAGACCCTGAAGCTGGTATTACAGTAGCCGCGTGTTTCACATGTCCTGCTACGGAATAAACTGCTGTGAGCACTACATTTCATTAATTCTTAAATTTAATAATTTTATTTTTTATTTTAATTTTAAAATTTAAAAAGGGACTAAATTCCCCGGGGACATTTGTAACTGCATCCCACATCCACACGCTGTTACTGCTGTGGGTACTAAAATTTATTAATATTAAAATTTAATAATTTTCTAATTTATTTTATTTTTTATTTTTTTATTTAAAAGGAGAATAAAATTTTCGGGGATTTTTTGTAACTGCATCCCACACCCTCACGCCCTGCCCGGACATCACACAGCCCAGAAGTCCCAGGGTCTTCGTTTTTGGGTCTTCAATCTTCGTCTTCGTTTTGGTTTTTCCCATGTGTTTCGATTGGGTCAATTCCAAAAGGAAGACCGAAGATGGAAGACCCTGAAGCGGGGATTATAGTAGCCGCGTGTTTTGCGTGTCCTGCTATGGTTTTATCTAGGGCAGACTTTATTCTCCTGGTATACTTGATTGGTAATTGCTGTGAGCACTAACATTTATTGATTTTAACATTTAATAGTTTTAAAATTATTTTTTTTAGTATTATTATAATTTTTGGTTTATTTAAAAACTTAAAGGGGACTAAAATTCCCGGGGGACATTTGTAACTGCATCCCACGCCCTCCCCGGACATCAAGCAGTAGCCGTGTGTTTTACATGTCCTTCTATGGTATAACCTGAGGCAGACTTTATTCTCCAGGTATACTTGATCGGTAACTGTGATGAGCACTAAAATTTATTAGTTTTAAAATTTAAAAATTTAATAATTTAATAATTTAATAATTTAAAAATTCAATAATTTAAAAATTTATTAATTTTAATATTTCTTTTTATTTATTAGCCCACCATCATCAGATGGTGGGCTGTTCAAATCACTTTTCGTCCGTGGTCCGTCGTCCGTCCGTCAGTCAGGCGGTCCGTCCGTGAACAATTCTTGTTACCGCGATTTCTCAGGAACTACTCCATGGATCTTTTTCAAATTTGGTACACAGGTTCCCGTTGGGGTCTAGTTGCGCAAGAAATCTTTTCTGGTCCGATTCGAAAATCCAATATGGCCACCAGGCAGCCATCTTGGATTTCCCCGTGAAACCTTTTTACCGCGATTTCTCCGGAACTACTGCATGGATCTTTCCCAAATTTGGTACACAGGTTCCCCTTGGGGTCTAGTTGTGCAAGAAACCTTTTCTGGACCGATTCGAAAATCCAATATGGCCACCAGGCAGCCATCTTGGATTTCCCCATGAAACCTTGTTACCGCGATTTCTCAGGAACTACTGCATGGATCTTTTTCAAATTTGGTACACAGGTTCCCCTTGGGGTCTAGTTGTGCAGGAAATCTTTTCCGATCCGATTCGAAAATCCAATATGGCCACCAGGCAGCCATCTTGGATTTCCCCATAAAAGCTTGTCAGGAACTGCTGCATGGGTCTTTTTCAAATTTGGTACACAGGTTCCTCTCGGGGTCTAGTTGTGCAAGAAACCTTTTCTGGTCCGATTCGAAAATCCAATATGGCCACCAGGCAGCCATCTTGGATTTCCCCATGAAACATTGTTACCGCGATTTCTCAGGAACTACTGCATGGATCTTTCTCAAATTTGGTACACAGGTGCCACATGGGGTCTAGTTGAGCAAGATACCCTTTCTCGTCAGATTCGAAAATCCAATATGGCCACCAGGCAGCCATCTTGGATTTCCACATGACACTTTGTTATCGCCATTTCTCAGTACTGCATGGATCTTTCTCAAATTTGGTACACAGATTCTCCTTAGGGTCTAGTTTTGCAAGATACCTTTTTCGGTCCCAATCGAAAATCCAATATGGCCAGAAGGTGGCCATCTTGGATTTCCCCATGAAACCTTGTTATCGCGATTTCTCAAGAACTACTGCATGGATCTTTCTCAAATTTGATACACAGGTTCGCCTTGGGGTCTAGTTGTGCAAGATGCCTTTTCTGGTCCGATTCGAAAATCCAATTTGGCCACCAAGCAGCCATCTTGGATTTCCCCAAGAAACTTTGTTATCGTCATTTCTCAGGAAGTACTCATGGATCTTTCTCAAATTTGGTACACAGGTTCACCTTATGATCTAGTTGTGCAAGATACCTTTTTCGGTTCAAATTGAAAATCCAATATGGCCACCAGGCGGCCATCTTAGATTTCCCCATGAAACTTTGTTATCGTGATTTCTCAGGAAGTACTGCCTGGATCTTTCTTAAATTTGGTAGACAGGTTGCCCTTGTGGTCCAGTTGTGCAACATACCTTTCTGGTCCGATTCCTAAATCCAATATGTCCATCAGGCGGCCATCTTGGATTTCCCCATGAAACTTTGTTATTGCGATTCTCAGGAACTACTGCATAGATCTTTATCAAATTTGGTACACAGGTTCCCCTTGTCGCCTAGTTGTGCAAGATACCTTTTCTGGTCCGATTCGAAAATCCAATATGGCCACCAGGCGCCCATCTTGGATTTCCCAATGAAACTTTGTTATCGTGACTTCTCAAGAAGTACTGCATGGATCTTCCTCAAATTTGGTACACAGATTCCCCTTGTGGCCCAGTTGTGCAAGATACCTTTTTTGGTCAGATTCGAAAATCCAAT
Organism: Hanleya hanleyi; assembly: GCA_036873755.1. Lineage (NCBI taxonomy): Eukaryota > Metazoa > Mollusca > Polyplacophora > Lepidopleurida > Hanleyidae > Hanleya > Hanleya hanleyi. Next base: position 139,018 of record JAVTVY010037933.1, on the reverse strand, counting down.
ATGGTTGCCAGGTGGCCATCTTGAATTTCGCCTTGAAACACTGTTATCTTTAATTCTCAGAAAATATTTCATGGATCTTTCTGAAATTTGGTACACAGGTCCCAGATGGGGCCTAGTTGTGCAAGATAGCTTTATCGGTCCGATTCGAAAATCCAATTAATACGGTATTCCCGAGTTGTGACCTTGCATCACAAGAGTCGGTGGATCAAACGGTGGGGCATATTCTATATATTGACTATAGAGAATATCCATATCTTCACCTTCCATATCAAGGAGTTCAAATTAAAATGTATTTAGTCCATGCAGTTGCAAGTGAACTGCCCCACCCTTTCGTCTGCCGGCGGGTCAGCTACATGAGGGACGTCACTCTTGTGACACAATGTCACAACTCGACAACTGTAAACTACTGCATGTTTCGATCCATGGGAAATAATCAAGATTCAGACACTTTCAAATTCGAAGTTTCAACATTACTGCGCGGACCGGATGCCTTCAGTATTAAGTATTGTACCATCTTACTATTTTCGAGCATGGTATCTTAAAAGAGATATCTCAAACTAGTCCAGTAAACAGAACAGAATTAGCATTCGTTCCAAATTATAAAATCTTAAGTATGCCAAAGTGTCAAAGAGATTTTTCTTCGCTTCCAGTACCAAATGATGACACGTGCAAAAAAATAAATAAAATAAAAATACTACAAAACGAAGACGAAGGATCCTCCGTACATGTACATTCACTTTCAGGCTAACTTTGCTCATTTCTCTTGTACTCATTTCTCTTGTACTATAACAACCGACATAAGTTCAGTTTCTAGAAATCTTGAAACTTCTGAAACTTAGAAAGATTATATCTTGGTGTTTTCCAGTGTCCCTTTTTCGATCTTTTTCGCTCAGATTCGAAATTCTGTAAACAAAATTACAACTCAATCGTCTTAGTAACAATGGACAAAAAGATCCTCTTGTCATTAGCTTACAATTATCGGACAATGGTGGGCGCCAAGATCCTTCAGGATCTCTCGTTTAATTTGGGACACAGGATTGCCATGCCGATTAGGAGAATCGACTCCATCATCAAAGAATGGTCTATTTTAGGGCATATCTGACTGTACACCAGCTGTGTTTGTCCCTTTGATTATGGCTTATTGTTCAAGTAACTAAAATAATTAAGCCTCAAAGTCGTCCTGTGCTTAAGTTGACAACGATCTCTATCAGCGCTTACAGTGTTGGGATAGGCTTACTCTGGGGGATTTATAAGCTGAAACTAATGAGTCTACAAGGGAAATCAATATAGACAAAATCATATTACCATGTTCGGGCGATCCCGCTCTCTAAAATGGAGGTAAAAGAGGTCGTTTGCTAAAAAATAACTTGTTATTTATCTAATTTAATAGGCCAAATATCTGTCACGCTACTGAAACAACATTGACTGGTTCTTAAAATGGCAAATTAATTAAAGGACAAGGAACAATAGATAGATTAATGCGCCTGAAGTTTTGGAGCATTGATTTCGAAGGAATCAAAGTTATTGAGCAAAAACGACCCTTTTTTCCTCCATTTTATAAAGCGAGATCGCTCAAACATGGTAATATGATTTTGTCTTTATTGATTTTCATATATATTTATTGATAAGGGTCTCCCTAACATGATTACGCTGGGGGAAAAGAACAATGTGCTATCAACACGCTGATGCTTTCGACAAAAAGATACATTTACCGGTACACAAATAAAGGCGATTTGAAATTGAAAAAAAGAGATGGTACGATAAGGCGGCATTTTGGCCTATATACGTGGTGCGGCTGAAATCGAAAAAATAAAATGACTCCATTTAGATCCTTTTTTTCAGGAAATAGTACATGCTACGAATTCCAATTTCATGTCATAACTATACGTAATCATAAAACGATCGAGGTAGAACTTTCACAAATTGTGTACATATATTTTCTATTGCCGTAACACAATTATTTTAGGACATTTCATCTTTCCGATGAGAGATGTTATCAGGGGAGTTAATGACCTCGCGAAAACTATGGAGATAGAAACACTTGAAGCTTTTTACATAAAAAAGTGGATCGACGACCCACAAAATTATTCGATGATAAAAACATCGCATGACGGGAAACAGTGTTTAAAATATCAGCATAGCTCACATAACGGTTTCTGAGTTTGGAGATTGTTTCGTAGTCTTAAAATGCAATTTTCAACACCATACATTTGGATTAAATGTAAATTCATATAAAATTTATTCATTTATTATCGACTTTCCGTTGTGTTTATGATCCAATGAAAACAATGCATGCACGCGGATATATCTGTAGGCCTATGCCTTGAATTCCTTGCCTTGCTGCGCAGAAAATGTATTTTCCATGATTTTGGCAAAAACACGTGTGACGTGATGATATTCGTGGGTATATACAGAAAAATCTAGATCTAAGACAATTTAATTTGTTCTACTGATCAACACCTCCGCTACTCACCCCACAAAATATAGGGTTGGTCACTGGACAACGTTTCCATTCTCAGAAAGTGTTAAATTGAAATTGTTGTATTTAACACTATAAATGTCCGAGAATTGACAAAAAGCGTTGAAAAAAAGTGTTATATCCGGCATTATGTTGCAGTATGATGAGCAATACAACACTACACAAGTGTTAAATTCAGCCTAGTAAATTGTAGTATAATGTTAGATATTTTTTCAACACTTTCTGAGAGTGTTACAAATATAACAGCTTATATGATGGTGTAACTCCTCGGACATTAATAATGTTAAATAAAACGCTTTCATTTTAAGAGTGTTGAGATCATCTTCATTATATCAAGCCAATTTCTTCGTTCTCACTTCGAACCTTCGGACGAAGGTCACTTTGTCTACCGGTACGTAATTTACCGAGCTCCCAATGACAAGACCGAACTGACTCGATCATCTTTCGTGCATGCGTGTGCAACTTGGCATCAGACACTTTCCATGCACCGAACCTGTAGAGATAGTTGTCAGAAATTGGTAGAGATCTTTGTAATTCTAATTTCCAAAAAGTACATTGAGCACACATATTTTCACATAAACTTGCTTATTTTTACCCGTATATGTGAAATTTGACTGGAATTTGACAATATTTCGTTATAAAGTAGCCCCTTTCTATCAGGATTTCAATTCAAGACATTAAAGACCGGAAAATTTCATCACATTCTCAATACTGAATCGTCGATGGGGCGATCGGTGTCCCTGATTATGAAATAATCAGAGGACGCACGTTTGAAACAAGAGCGAAATATATTTCCTCGTACATTTAGGCGTACGCTGCGCTATATCATTCCGAGTATTACTCAGGTCTTCCTGGCAAAATAAGCTGAAATTGGTACATACCACTATTCGTAAAGCCGTAATATTAGCTGGTGGAGATCGTTGTGCAGATGGTATAGAGATCGTTTGCACTGGTAGAGATCTGTTAGGATAAAGACCGTGTGACATATCGGTCCTGAAGTGCCATGCAGGGTGCATGTAAACCAATGACCTGGAACAGAGACGGACGCCAGTACTGACACCGAACTGGTCACTTCTCCTGCTTGCTCATACAGGTGTGACTTCACTATTAGATTCTGTGTATAAAACTTCCGGTGAACTTGATTGGCCATAAAAGAGTCTCAAGATTTGCATGGTTGGTATTTTTTCCTTATAAATTAATTGACTTTGAGAATAATGGAAGGAATCTGGCGCGTCAATGTTAACTGCGCACGCGCAAGGCTTATGATGTCACTTTCGGTCCGCGGAGTAGTATGGAAAGCGCAAATCGGATTGTTTAGGCAGGTGTGGAGCATAATATGGAAAACCAGTAGGGGGAAAGATTTGGAAGTTTCATACACTATAGATCCCTGGAGCCAGGCAATCGACCTAGATTATAATGGGCCAACTGCGCATGTGCAGAAGCAGGTGTGATGCATTATATGGAGAACAACGGAGGTGATACACACGGTAGTTTCATTAAAGTAGGATAGTATAATAAATACGTGGGTACCCTATAATCATAACCCCCAAAGGAACTTCCCGCTTCGATGCGTTTGACATCCGCACTTAAAGCGTTGAAGCGTTTTTGACGCTGAACGTTGACGGGCATCTGAACGCTCCAACGATCCAAGTCCCAAAAATAGAGAATGGAGATTGGACCTGAAGCGTTGAAACATTCAGACGTCTGGCATCAAACGTGGCGATTGTGTGCTTGTTTGAAATGGTGGTTTACGAGCCGCTTATGCGGATTTCGCGGCCCATCACCGCGATGCTTACTCTTATTGGTATTACATCTTTGTTGGTATCTTTATAAATACTATATTTCAAATCAATAACAAATAGCGGTTGTGTGCATGAATGCTGTTCGCTTTTGTAGCGCTCTAAACATCTATTTTTAGAAATGAGAAAATCTAAGATTGCGTCCTGATTGGCTCAGGCCTCAATGACAAATACCAATGAGAAGAGCGTGATGCCACCTATCCAGACCTGTCTGGTGCATCTTCACAAGTCCAGGTAAATCGTGAATCCTCGCACAGGGTTTACCTGGACATTTTTGATGATTCGAGTGAGTGCTTGATTCGTTGCCTCAATCTCGAACATTTCATCCCCAGAGGTTATTTTGAATTAGCATGTCGGCATCCCAAGCCGGCGGTTTTTGCTTTGACTCACTATGTCCATTTCAGCCTGACATCAAAGTTATGCCAGCGATGTCACATCTCAAACAGTGCAGCTAGCGGATTGTCGTAATGAGCTAGCTGAGCCTGTTCAATAATTGGTTTGATTTAGAGGATACCCCTTGATCTTTTTTTTATCCAGAACTACCGTGAGCAACTAACCAAGGCAATGTATAGATACCCTAACAAATCGATCAATACACTGGCTCCCGAGGATGGCCTGGTGGGCCACATGCCTCTCACGCTTCATACCTCTTATACGACACGATTTGTGTTTTCTATTCTACTCGGCGTACCGGAAGTGACATCATAACCCGTCTACGTGCGAACTTAACATTGATACGTCAAAGTTAAAATCAAAAAACGAAAAACGGACAAGTCGAGGCAATTTTCAATATTTAATTTTCATTTTTGCGTGAAAAACGAAAATTGAAAGTTGACTGTCAAATATCAATTTTCGTTTTTTGTTTTTGCAATCCCAGGATCAAAAATTGAAAATTGACGGTCAAATTTCAATTTTTGATTCTGAGATCACAAAAACAAAAAACGAAAATTGACGGTCAAATTTCAATTTTTGATTTTGAGATTACAGAAACAAAAAACGAAAATTGAAAATTGACCGTCAAATTTCAATTTTTGATTTTGAGAAACCAAGAACGAAAAACGAAAATTGAACTGTGTAAGGTTACACGGACCGAAAAGTACTCGTCTCAGAAGACAGTTTGCGTTCTCAAACATCATTTGGATTGGAGTGTGGTTTGGTACATTTCACGTGAAGTGGGAGGAGTGGTAATCAACAACATCAGTATGTAGTTCCAGGCCAAAGTACAAGAAGGTCAGTTTTCCAGGGGCGAACTGAACCTGTTTAACCTGGGACGTAATGAGACAAATCAATAGTGTATTTTTATCTACAGTGGCCGACATGGATCGTCGGTAACTTCAAAATCCAGTCTCAGCAGAGCCATGAGTAGAAGAGAAAGGGCAAATCGCGTTCCTTTGACCTTTGAGCAGAGTTAGCTCCCTCTGAAATTCCAAAGATCAACGGGACCCGATTTGCCCTTGATTTCTCTTCGACCTTAATCGTGGCCCTATCTCTCCGCGGAGATGCGGTCAATTCCACCGCGGTGATAAGGTCACTATTTCCGCCGCAAAAAAGTAATTTCCTGTGACTTCAATATCAATTGACCTATGCATACATGGCAGGACAGGTCGGAGCTTTTCCGGGGGTTTTCGTGACGTCATTGAATCATGGACAAATAAGTTTCAACATAAAAAAAAATATCCAAACTTCTGAGCTATACTCCACGTAAACATTTAATGCACTAGCTTTCGATTCTCATGCCGGAGCCTTTATCAAGTGATCTGCTGAATTTCATTTAATCGTCAGTGAATATGTTTGGTGAATGCCGATACGTCATCAAGGTGTATGTAAGCCAAACACTGGACACCATGACACTATCTCCAGCACCATGTTCAGCATAATGGCAAGTGAGGAAATTCCCAGGAAATGCGGACTGTACATGTAACCCATGGAAGTTTTCCTTGTGGAGTATAATATACGGTGTTGGTATTTGATCGCTCTGCGAAGGGTCTCGGGGCCGTTGAAAAGTTATAGCCCCGTCCTGGCAGATATTTGGGTATAGGTAAGCCATCCTTGGTCCAAATGGGTCTGATCTTGAACGTTCTTGTTGGGCATAGTAAGACAGGGGTGGATTTTATTTCAATCTGCGCATTGGCAGTAGGAAAATAGTGGGACAAGTGCGTTTGTTTAGGAGTTTTGGGGTAGTTGTGGTCAAATGGTTTTTGTAGAGCAAAATATAGGGTGTGGGTGTTTAATCGTTCCGTCTCACGCTGTGATGTACGATGGGAGGGCTCTTGGTGACGTTGGTTAAGTTTCTCTGGAAAGTTATGTTGCACATGCTCACCCGTCAAGAAGGCCTGGGTGGACGTTTTGGGGTATAGGTGAGCCGTCCTTGGTCCAAATCATCTTCATTTTAGCAAGCCAAATTCCACGTTCCCACTTCGAACTTCCCTTGATATGTCTGTCCCCCTTCAATGTTCAAAGAACTTATAAATGACACGAGACGTCACTGACCTCGAAACCATTTGAATTTCGAAATGTGTCATAGAAGAGCGTTATTGATTGGCTGACGTATATATTGGGCCAACACAAGCCCCATATTAGGAGAAATGACGCCGCTACTTGAGGATAATGTCACTCTAAACACAATCGGTGTGTATGTTCTGATTGGTTCGTAGGTGAAATTTATACCTCGGATTTTTACCTGCGGCACGCAGGTCTACGGGAGGCTCGCGTTGTTGTTGTTGTTGTTGTTCTTGTTGTTCTTCTTGTGACTTTTTGAAATTCGCATGCGCTAAGAGAGTGTGATCTCTGCCACACTTTTCTTTTCAACCTTCGATCTCACATGACAACACTGTCTTCAGGCGCGTTTGAATTCATTTGCAACTATATTCGGTGGAATGAATTATTGCTTCGTTAATTTCCGGATTGGATTTATTATACATGAGAATAGTGTGAATAACGTCAAAGGACCTACGAAGTAGGGTAGGCATTAGGACTTCGACACACACTGAACTCTTGGACCCCCAGTTGAAATCCTGCCAATATTAAGATGGGCACGGCCCAAGTTAGAATCACCAGTGATTTTGATCAAAAATCACCAGAAATTTTCATCAAAAGTAGGTCAGCTCGGAACATGCTGGCAACAGTCCCCTAATGCACCTTCATGCCCAGTGTGAATAACGTCACAGGACATTAGAAGTTGGGTAGGCATAAGGACTCCGACGCACGCTGAACTCTTGTACCCCCAGTTGAAATCCTGCCTATATTAAGATGGGCACGACTCAAGTTAGATTCACCAGCGTTTTTAATCAAAAATCACCAGAAATTTTCATCAAAAGTAGGTCAGCTCGAAACATGCTGGTACCAGTCCCCTAATCCACCTTCATGCCAAAAATCAACGGTAACACTCAGATATAACATATCTCTTAGATATAACATATATATAAATATTAATATTCATGTCCCTGCTCCATTGTTTCTCTTGTCGTATTCCTCTTAAAATTTTGTACTCTGCCTTTGACTGGTGTTCGTACAATAAAAGCTTGAATCTTGAATGCTTATTTTGCCGACGAAATGATTCAGATGGACTCATTATCGGACAATTTGAAATGGTAGCCCACTTCGAAGGGACAGAAATGATTATGTAGTATTTAATGAGTTAGACACCCCTGTGCGCGAACAATACCTCACAGTTATATTGTGCACTTTCGGTTACAAGCATGACATTTGGCAAATAGCTATTTTGAATGATTCTCTTTTGGAACACAGCCTCTCTATCCTCATTCCTGCAAGCCAGGGCCTTGATTCGCTGGTATTGATGTTCCGGTCCTCTTCCGCACTCAGAATCCCTTTAGAATAGCATTAATCACTTCCGTAAATTCAATACTTATGTGTGTCAGCAGACAATGCGCAGAAACATATTGGATTTGACATCATTCTCTCAAGTCGGAGCCCATTTCTGCTAGAATTTACTGGTTCTATACAAAATTTACGTTACTTTGTCAATCAGTTTTACGTATGGAATTACATCATATATAGCAGATACTGGCCATAAAAGCGATCTAGTTGACCTCGTGGCCAAAAGCTAGGGCCTTTGTTTTCCTGGAGGGGTTTTTTAGTTTGATTTTGATACTTAGATACCTTTCGCATTGACTTTAACTTGGCAGTCATTTTCGCGAATGCAACAATTTGATGTATCAAAAGATATTAATGAGAATTCGACATCATTCTCTTACACACAGACCTTGTTTAGTGAACTAGCCCCGAAACTTCGCACTTGAATCACCTTCGGAATGACTTAGTGACAAACATATTCGCGAATTCAGTATAGGAAGATATCCATAGATACTGACTAGAAATATTTCTTGTTTGCAGAATTTGATTTTAAAGAAAAGAAATTAATAAAATTAGCAACCTTCGAAAAGGCTTGGCCGAACATTTCAGATGAGATGATATTTCCTAAGAATGGAATAGTTAATCATTTATATTTAGAAGAAGCAAACCATGTCTTGGTATTGACTTACTGCGTCGAAAAGAGTGGCAAGGAATTTAGTTCGCAGATGATAACGAACGTAAATGCAGAAACCTAATTAATTATTTTAATCGAATATGAAGACTGTAACAGGCCTCAATTTGAATAGTGAAAAAGTGTCATGCCTCTTGGACAGTTCGATAAAGCCTTAAATCCCATTCCGTATTTTCACAGATCGAAGTGATAGACCTGATACTAAATTTATTGAAAAATAACTTTGAAGGAAATATAAATTTTCCATTTTGATCGGCAGATTAAGCGAGAAGGGAGACTGAAGAGCGCAGATTTTCGCGTTATGACTAAATCCTCGAAATTTGTTTGGATTTCCAAATATTTGAAAGCCTTTTTGATTTGCAAAAAGTAACGACTGAACCGAATGTTTTGAAACTTGGCATACACGATACCTGTACCAAAACATTGCCAAAGCGATCATGGTGAGTTCGTCTGTCAATTCAGTATAGACGGCACGGCCGAGCCAAAATCGTCGGATTTTGAATGGGGAAAGTGAATATATATATATATAGTATCAGAACTATTACGCAATTCCTAGAATTGTGGGTTACAAGTTGAAAATTACTTCCCTTGGCATAAAAACACTAGCAGATGGCGCTCATTTCTATAATTACCACTACCTCCGCTGTTATGTCTTTCACTGTATTATTGCCACTGCCGCAGGTTTTGACTACAATGTAGTCATTTCTCACTTGTAACACTGAAGGTTGTCAGATAAATCAAGGCAGGTTCGAAGTGGGAACGTAGAAATTGGCTTGATGAAATGAAGATGGGTCCAAATGGGCCGTGCAATGTCCCATCTTGAAGCGCTCGTGGGTTGTCTTACTGGGATGTGTTTTTTAATGGAAGTCCCGTCAATCTGTACATGCGTAGTTGGAAAATAGTAGAAAATGGATGCTGTAGCTACGACAGGAAGAATATCGGGACCGTTGGACGACTCTCGTTGGAAAGTCATGGTGCTGCTGTGCACTTGACAAGAATGCCTGGGGTAGGCGTTTGGGGATATAGGTGAGCCATCCGTACTCCAAATGGAATGTGTGGGGTTAAGTTGTTTTAAAATTTGACCACAACCACCCCAAAATCCCCCCCCCCCCCTCCCCAGGGCGCTTTTTCTAATATTTTCCAAATGCGCAAGCGCAAATCGATGGCATTGGAATTGCATTGCGGAATTTATCGAGTCCGAATAAACACATACAGACCCAACCCCCGAACAGCGCATGTCAGCTGAACGACTATCGTCCGGCTACATTCCCTGCCGTTAACACGCTCGCAGCGTAGAGATTATGCAGGAGTCAAGCGAACCCCCCCTCGGGGTTTAATGGGGACTTAGCAAATGAGAGTTGTTAAAATGCTTCAATGCCCTACCCTCTGGGGCAAAACATTGAAGTGAATCCCCACCTAAACTTCAACCAAATACAATTTATGTCCCATTCCTAGGTGAAAGAAATATTAACTCAATACGAACATAAACAGGACTGAAAACGTGTGAAAGCCCCACTCCCTGGGGCGTAAACATGTTGTGAATCCCCAGGTAATGCCCCACTAAACCCGACCCTTGTCCGAGGTTGGGGGGTGGGGATTTCGTTTGACTCCTGCATTACTCTGCCAATACAAACCTTCTTCTATCACTGTAATAACCTCATTAATGCATTAACAAAATATCTGCGAAAATCTGTTCATTCATAACCTTCACTGATGTCACTGCTAACGAGTTTATGTTATTGATTTTTGTTTGTGTTTCGCATGAATATAGTCCTTGCGTATGGACTGACGTAGTGTGTGATGCAATGGAATTTACTGACGGTGTAGGGGTGACAGCTTGTCAGGCGGTTACATGTCGACTGTACAGCATTGTCGCTGAACGCAAATCAAAGCGCCGTGTTCTAATTAATTGTTCTGGATATGCTAAAGGTGCATGGTGTTATAATGACAGCCTTTCTGTCATTTCAGGTTCTTTAGCGAATAAAATAATGTACCTGCTGTTTGTCACTCACTAGCCTCTCCCCCCTACATCGCTGTAGTGTTTGGAAGGTCCGCTTTTCAAATCGAGAATTGACCAATCGAAACATCAGTTCGCCAGTAGACTGTTTCATCTAGCTCCGGAGACCACATTCGACTGCGGTCAGGGGTGTATTACCTTTGTTATGAGGATGCTGCAACCTGTAACCATCTGGGTCATCTACACGCGGCAAGACTGACCCTGGGATCGTGTGTATCCATTCTCAGCCTACTTTCGGCAACTGCAAGAGGAAATTTCCAACCTGTAACCATATCGGTCATCTTTTAGTCGGTGATAATAGCTCCACGGTGAGCTAATGTTGTAGTTATAAAAAATCGACTCTAAATAAAGTAGGCCTACTCATCTTATCTTATCTTATCTATACGCGGTAAGACTGACCCTGGGATCATGTGTATCCATTCTCATCCTACTTTTGGCAACTGCAAGTGGGAATTTCCAGAAATCAGTATCACGTGACTTTGTCTGCCAATCAGCTAAGGTCTACCGACGTAACCCCAACGTAACTCGCCATTTTCGAGTCATGTGATGTCCTACTTGCTCAAAATTACAGATCCACGACACCTTTTGGATGATACGAAAGTTATTCATATCTATATATTTTGTAAGCCCAGGCAATATCTGTTTCAGAAGTGGTATGAAAACCTGTAATTTATCAGATTTCTCGAGTCTGTTCTCCGGCGGATGAAGGCCGAACAAAATCCGGTACAACCACCTCGCCGGGGGTCTAATAATACCCCAGCCATCAGTCAGATTTTTGGACCAGATTCGGGCCCCTTCGCGCACATCGCCGAAAGTGACATCATATAAAGTAAAGTAGAAGTAAGCCGAACATTTCGATTACTTTTCAAGTCTGCGTAATACCTCTGCTGACCTAGCGTTAAAAAGAATTATCTGGAGATTATTTCCCCTTTTTATCTGGACAGCGTATATGAAAAGTAGTTCGCTCATGTGCAACACTGAAGAAATTGTTCGGCCGGATTCAAACTGAACCGTGCGTACGTGGGTTTTCCCTATACGTCATAGCAACGTAGTAACGGTCAACTTCCGCTATTGGAGGCAGGGATGGTAATCAATGAGCCTGCGAAATGGAGCATGCGCTGTGAGGAGGATAAATCCGGTAAAGTACCGGATATCGCTCCGCGATAATGGAGACACACGATTCGCAAGGCATCTGATGGATGGCGAACAACCTGTAACCATCTCGGTCATCTATACGCGGTAAGACTGACCCTGGGATCGTGTGTATCCATGTTCAGCCTACTTTCGGCAACTGCAGGAGGGAATTTCCATAAATCAATACCGCGTGACTTTGTCAGCCAATCAGCTAAAGTCTACCGACGTAACCCCAACGTAACTCGCCATTTTCGAGTCATGTGATGAACTACTTGTTCAAAATTTCAGATCCACCACACCTCTTGGATGATACGTGAAAGTTATACATACCTATATATTTTGTAAGCCCAGGTAATATCTGTTTCAGAAGTGGTATGAAAACCTGTAATTTATCAGATTTCTCGGGTCTGTTCTCCGCCGGATGAAGGCCGAACAGAATCCGGTAAAGTACTGGATATCGCTCGGCGATAATGGAGACACACGATTCGCAAGCCATCTTATGGATGGCGAAGTGTACGCAAATGGGATGGCGAAGTGTACGCAAATGAGGGGATTTCCTGAAATCAATACACGTGACTTTGCAAGCCAATCAGCTAAAGTCTACCGACGTAACCCCAACGTCACCCGCCATTTTCGAATCATGTGCTGCCCTACTTGTTCAAAATTACAGATCTACAACGCCTCTTGGGTGATACGAAAGTTATTATACATATAGCTTTTGTAAGCCCAGGCAATATCTGTTTCCGGAGTGGTATGAAAGCCTGAAATTTGTCAGATTTATCCAGTCTGTTCTCCGCCGGATGATGGGCGAACAGAGTCCGGTAATATACCCGATATCGCTCCGCGGTATGGGGACACACGATTCGCAAGCCTTCTTATGGATGGCGAAGTGTACGCAAATGAAGGATGCCGCAGACCCGGACAATATAACGACCGAACCAATCAGACTGTGGGAAATATCAACCGATAGATTGATTTCGAATTCAGTCCGTATCCGCAGTGAAACGATTGCTGGCCGTATTTGTCTACTGTATATGATATACAGGGAAGACTTCCAGTGTAACCGGATCCACCCCCGTCTCTTTAGGTTCAATGGTTTTCGGCGATATCAGAGCAGCGTGATGCGGATTTTCCATTTTCACCCTACTGAATCGACAAGTATGATTGTAGGTGAATGCACCAGTCCATGTGTCATGCGACCGTGAACTGTAGATTGGATCACTTCACATTGAAGCCGGGTAACAGCTGCAATGTTATAAAGAGGCAACATATGATTGTATATCAGATATGTCGACAGCTACCATTTGTCTTGGCAAGTCCATTTGGCGAATCATTGGCCAAGGTTACACGGTTCACGTCAGTTCGGACTGACCGTATTTTGACTGTCGATCTGTCCGATGATGATACCATGGACTGTCGTAATATCAGACAGACAGAGAATAAACTATTAATGGTTCATATTACTCTTAAACACACACAAGTGAAAGGAATCGAGAGATGAATGAGTCAGTAGTGATAAATGAGGCAGGTAGTAAGTTCCCACGTGTTCATTTTGTGCTCATTTCCTCACACTTTAATTCGATGCTAATACTAGCTCTGGTATAGCCTTGTTCTATACTACGTGAGAACAACGCTATGGTTTATCGCGAGTTGTTGTGGCGCGTAATCAGCGTTCTGATCGATGCAAGATGGCGGCGATGTGGACAGTTTTACCCCCCTCGTCCGAGTTTAGATCTCTTGCCAAGCTAAAAATGGACAGTCGCTGATAAACAAGACGTTTTTATGAAAGGTAAGTGGACATAGAATCGAATTATTTTATTGGTTATGGTCAATTGGTTCGGCAAATATTGCCCGTACAGCATTTTCCCAACAACTCCATCTGGTGACTGGTTACAACCATAGCGTTGTTCTCACGTAGTATGGAACAAGGCTAAACCAGAGCTATGCTAATACCTACCATGGACTGTCCACCAACACCTAAAAACACCTCTCGCCGCAAAAATGTTTAAAATTTTTGTTAACTTGAAATAGTAATAACCCTACATTTGGTGACAATATAGTACGATATCTCTCCATCAAAAAATGACTGAACACCAGTAACCATACCTGTCATCGATATGCTGAAAATCGTTCATTTTCGGCTGTGGTCACTGTCGTCTGGTCAGACACACGCCCACGCTTGATAACGAAAGCACCGAAAAACCTACCATTGACTGTGATTTGACACGTGACCGGCGATGTTTACCTACAATCATACTTGTCGATCCAGTAGGGTGATTTTATTTCCAAAATTCTTGAAGAAAACCCACCCATCACTTAACAGAACGATAATAAAGATACACGGTAGGCAATAGAAAATAATTTCACGATGCAAAATGACCAGTCCGTATCGAAAAACATAATACCTGACGTTATTATAGATTTAATTTTATAATCTAATGAAAACCGTTTATTTGTATCACGTTTCGGTCCAGTATCAAGAACCGTATTGGATCCGCGAGAGTAGTAGGTAGCAAGCAAATCGACGCAACTTTCACCCGGATGTAACTATGACGTCACTTCCGATGGTAGCGCCATCTATACACTCTGGACGCAAGGGAGACAACTCGGACTAATGATGTTCAGGGCATGTACTGACCTATCTAGGCTATAGTTCCGGCAACCTTTGACCTCGAGTTCGTCCACGGTGATGCGGTCTGGTGGTGATGCGGTCTGGTGGTGATGCGGTCGCGGGAGAAAGCTTCCGCGGACAGAAAGTAGTCCCATGGGTTGGCTTCCAATGTTAATGTATACGGGGAATACCTAAATAGACGTTTTGTGACCTAGGTGGGTCCCTAGTGGACCGATGGGGTCGAGTGAGGTATCAAAGTGAAGCATTCGTGAAGGGGCATCTGATGGGCTGGGTGTGGGGTTGAAATATCGGCATTCTGCGCATGCGCGGTGGCCAAAGGGTATGAAAATAGATGTTTTGGAGCTAGGGGAGCCACTAATGGACCGATGGGGTCGAGTGAGGTATCAAAGTAAAGCATTCGTGAAGGGGCATCTGATGGACTGGGTGTGGGGTTGAAATATCGGCATTCTGCGCATGCGCGGTGGCCAAAGGGTATGGAAATAGACGTTTTGGGATCTAGGGGAGCCTCTAATGGGCCGATGGAGTCGTATGAGGTATCAATGTGAAGCCTATGTGAAGGGGCATCCAGTCATGGGTGGGTGCATGTAAAAATTTTCCTGAAAAAAACAAAAAAACGGAACACGGACTTTATCGAAAAATCCGCGAAAATGCCTATATGGGGTATGGGGGGTATATAGGTCGCCGGGCTTAACGGGGCTTGCCTATCAAGAGAGTTATCTCCCCCTAGTTCCAGGGTGGGTGTATGTAAAATTTTTCCTGAAAAAATACGGAACACGGACTTTATCCTAAATTACGGGAAAATGCCTATATGGGGTATGGGTATAGGACCATCCTGGGAAACCTACTTCTCGACATTTGCGGTATAGGTTGTGGGGTCTCGTTTTCTTAGTCTCGTCAAGACAAACATGATAGGAAGTGTCGCGGAGCGAACCGGTGAAATTTTTGAAAAAGTCACCGAGACCCATATAGACCCATATAGGCCCATACTGGGGTATAGGACCAATGTTTGTCCCACTGGGAAACCTACTTCTAGACATTTGCGGTATGGTTGTTTGGATTTGTTTTCTTAGTCTCGTGAAGACAAACATGATAGGAAGTGTCCCGGCACGAAACGGTGAAATTTTTGAAAAAAGTTCGAGGTCTGTCTATAGCCCCATATAGACCCATATAGACCCATATACTGGGGTATAAGCCCAATGTATGTATAAATCCATAATTGGAGTCTAGGTGAGTCCCTGGTGGTCCAATGGTGTCGTATGAGGTCTTATTTTGAAGCTCTCATGCAGGAGCACTTGACTACACTAATGGTTCGTACGTTGTCAATACTCTGCGCATGCGCAGCCTGGCCGTAGTATAGAAAGCAGGCATTTTTGGGGGTGTGTGTGGGTGTGTTTGCGGTAGAGATGGGCTATTCACGGTTCGAATGGGTCGTGTGAGGTATCCATGTGAAGCCTATGTGAGGGAGCATCTGATGGCGTAGATGTTGGGTAGAAATAGGGTCATTCTGCGCATGCGCGGTAGCCAAAGGGTATGGACATAGACGTGTTGGGGTCTATGTGGGCCCCTCATGGGCCTATTGTGTCGAGTGAGGTATCCATGTGAATCCTATGTGGGGGAGCATCCACCTGGACTAACATTCACGTGGTTTGGTGGGTCTGCGCAAGTGTGTGACGTCACTTCCGGTTTGGGTGAATGGGGCGTGACCTTTGGACATGTCGACTTGTCTGTGTCTCTCCGTGTCATGTACTGGGGATTTTCCCCACAATGGCGTTCACGTGGTTTGGTGGGTCTGCGCAAGTGTGTGTGACGTCACTTCCGTTTTTTTCAGAATGCTCAAACACTACCTCCAACTTTCCCGGCCCGGCCCCCCAGCGCGGTTTTGCCCCGACATGCATCCGCGCACCGGAAGTGACGTCACACACTTGCGCAGACCCACCAAATCACGTGAATGTTAGTCCAGGTGGATGCTCCCCCACATAGGATTCACATGGATACCTCACTCGACACAATAGGCCCATGAGGGGCCCACATAGACCCCAACACGTCCATGTCCATACCCTTTGGCTACCGCGCATGTGCAGAATGACCCTATTTCTACCCCACATCTACGCCATCAGATGCTCCCTCACATAGGCTTCACATGGATACCTCACACGACCCATTCGAACCGTGAATAGCCCATCTCTACCCCAAACACACCCACACACACCCCCAAAAATGCCTGCTTTCTATACTACGGCCAGGCAGCGCATGCGCAGAGTATTGACAACGTACGAATCATTAGTGTAGTCAAGTCCTCCTCAAAATAAGACCTCATACGACACCATTGGACCACCAGGGACTCACCTAGACTCCAACATGTCCACCCCGTATGGATTTATATATACATTGGGCTTATACCCCAGTATATGGGTCTATATGGGGCTATAGACAGACCTCGAACTTTTTTCAAAAATTTCACCGTTTCGTGCCGGGACACTTCCTATCATGTTTGTCTTGACGAGACTAAGAAAACAAATCCAAACAACCATACCGCAAATGTCTAGAAGTAGGTTTCCCAGTGGGACAAACATCGGTCCTATACCCCAGTATGGGACTATATGGGTCTATATGGGTCTCGGTGACTTTTTTTCAAAAATTTCACCGATTCGCTCCGCGACACTTCCTATCGTGTTTGTCTTGACGAGACTAAGAAAACGAGACCCCACAACCTATACCGCAAATGTCGAGAAGTAGGTTTCCCAGGATGGTCCTATACCCCCATACCCCATATAGGCATTTTCACGTAATTTAGAATAAAGTCCGTGTTCCGTATTTTTTCAGGAAAATTTTTACATACACCCACCCTGGAACTAGAGGGAGATAACTCTATTGATAGGCAAGCCCCGTTAAGCCCGGCGACCTATATACCTCCCATACCCCATATAGGCATTTTCCCGGATTTTTCGATAAAGTCTGTGTTCCGTTTTTTTTTGTTTTTTTTTCAGGAAAAATTTTACATGCACCCACCCATGGCTGGATGCCCCTTCACATAGGCTTCACATTGATACCTCATACAACTTCATCGGCCCATTAGGGGCTCCCCTATATCCCAAAACGTCTATTTCCATACCCTTTTCCCACAATTCCCTGTCTGCGCATGCGCAGAATGGTGACAACGCCCGAGCCGCTAGTCCAGTCAGATGCCCCTTCATGAATGCTTCACATTGATACCTCATATGACCCCATTGGACCATTAGTGACTCCCCTAGCTCCAAAACGTCTATTTTCATACCCTTTGGCCACCGCCCATGCGCAGAATGCCGATATTTCAATCCCACACCCAGCCCATCAGATGCCCCTTGACGAATGCTTCACTTTGATACCTCACTCGACCCCATCGGTCCACTAGGGACCCACCTAGGTCACAAAACGTCTATTTAGGTATTCCCCGTATACATTAACATTGGAAGCCAACCCATGGGACTACTTTCTGTCCGCGGAAGCTTTCTCCCGCGACCGCATCACCACCAGACCGCATCACCACCAGACCGCATCACCGTGGACGAACTCGAGGTCAAAGGTTGCCGGAACTATAGCCTAGATAGGTCAGTACATGCCCTGATCATCATTAGTCCGAGTTGTCTCCCTTGCGTCCAGAGTGTATAGATGGCGCTACCATCGGAAGTGACGTCATAGTTACATCCGGGTGAAAGTTGCGTCGATTTGCTTGCTACCTACTACTCGCGAGCAAGTGTTATTGGACTCGTCAGAAAGTGGTTATTGGACTCGTCAAGACTGCGTATTGGATTCTTTCAAAGGGGGGTAACTCAGGATTATATGTACGTGTCACAATTTTCAAGTATGCAACCCACATGGGCAGGGGGCACGTGGCAGGGGTGTGTCTTGGGTGAATCGCTGTGATGAATCAATGATTGATTGGGCCCACTGTAATCTACCCAGATTGATATTTCGCATGCCGTGAAGCTGTATAGCTCGTGTTTTTCTTGTATTTCCTGTATTTATTTTAATAAGGTACATGTCACCAAGCAAGTGGTAAACTTTCTCACATAAATCTTATCATATTGAGTCTTGCAATATTTACAATACATGATATCTGGGTTAAATTCGTCATATTAAGCATTATTAAACATGCCCTGTAACCCCTGACCACGTGGCATTGTAAGGGCTTATTGTGTAAAAACGTCGTTAACTGTTTAATAAATGCCCAGTGGTTCGTCCAGGGCTTAACTGAGAAAAAAAAAAGAATGTCGTCACTGTCATCTGCTTCTGACAGTCGGTCAGTCACTAGTGACAGCGGTAGACAAGATGCTGGAAGAGAGCGTAATCGACAGCTTTGTGCAAGATCAGATTCCAGATAGACCCGTAAAAAAACGGAAAGTGATGTAAAAATCTTTCTGAACAGATACATTTTTTCTGAACAGATACAAAAGACTGGACTGTTGTAGGCCTACATATTTTCCTGAATATTTCATGAAATAATTCTTCTAAATATAGTACTATTTATTACGAATGTAAATATTTCGAAAAAAAACACAACAGAAAATGAAAAATCAAAGCATAATATATATCATCCATTTAAATGTATTCTTTAACTTGATTGTCATATTTCAAAAAGCGAAATTAACAATCGAAGTGTTTATGTGTGTAGTTTTTCATGTTATGCTTTGTAACTTTATCAGTAATGAACGAAAGTTTTAACTCTGTCATTGTTTTATCTTTCGATGTATAATATAGAGCTTTTATTGTACTCGTCTACGTTGGGTTGAAAGTCCGTATATTGGACTCGACAATACGGACTTTAACTGGGGTTTTTTCTTCCGCAATTTTCGCCTCCCTTGTTGGTTTTTTGCTCGTATCTCCGGAACCACAGAAAATTGAGAGCTGAAACTCCGTGACTTTTTAGATTATCATATTGTGGTCATATATTGAGCCTATTTGCATGACCCCCTGGCAGAGGATCATGGGTAAATTTAAAATGGCGGCCATGTGGGGGTACCAGAAAAGTGATGTTTTCGCCATATTTCTTAAAAAATTACACAAAAATTCAGCATATTGATTCAACGCGATTCTATGCATTTTACTGAAACCATATGTCTTAGCATCACCAAAAAACACCCCCTGATTTGTTCCTCCTCCCTCCCTTCCCCCATTAACCCTACCAGGCCTGGGGGAGGGGGGGAGGTCAAAATGCCCCCCTACCAAACTTTCTGCGATATCTCCGGAACACCAAAAATGGAGAGCTGAAACTTCGTGACGTTATAGGTTCTCATATTGGGGTCATTTTAAGCCTATTTGCATAACCTCACGGACAGAGGATCATGGGTAAATTTAAAATGGGTAAATTAAAAAAAAACACAGAAAAAGTTATATTTTCGTCATATTTCTTCAATTTTTTTGCTTTTCTGTACGGGAAAGTGGGTAAAACTTATTTTATTTCATATCAGATTATTATTCACTAATTTATCATGCAGTTTTTGTGAAGAAAAAACAAAAATAAAAAAATTCGGAGATTTTGACCGAAAAATCGTCCAAAACTGCTTTTTTGAAAATGACGTCACAGTGACGTCATCATGCCGGCCATCTTGGATTTTTTTTACATTTTCTTGTAGAGCTTGACCCAAAGATATAGTGTGGTAAATTTCAGCCCTCTAACCTTAGCAAGAGCAAAAATATATAGGGCCCCCCCCCCCTCCGGCTGCGGTACACCCCAAATCGCCCAGGCCGGATAGGGTTAAACCAAAGGATATGTGATGTTTACATGCGAAAAACTCCTTTGTGAGTGACGTTAATAAAGCTGATATTTTCTTCAACCTAACCAATCTAAAACCTAAAAAAAAATAAAAAAATCTCGAACTACTGAATATCAGCCTGGGAAAAATTACGATGGTCAGTGGCATAAACATGAATTTATGATTCATCAAAATGGCTATTTGAGGCATTTATATTTTGCAACAAAAATGTGACACCGCAAACCAAAATGATATTTTCGTACAAGATATTTGGAAAGTATCAAGTTTTATTTTGGTCTGAGGTGTCATATTTTTGTGAGAAGAGAAAACCTTCCCTATAAATGCCTCAAAAATACCAAAATAGTACTTTTTTCTAGGCTGGTACAGTATTCTTCAAGAAATTGAAGATTGAAAAAAGAAACAGCTTTAGCGTCACAGATACATGTAAATGAGTTTTTCCCATTCAAACATCACATATATCCTTTAATTCTGTCACACAATTCAAAAATGTCATTCATGAAAAGTTCATCATCTCGAGTCATGGTTCGACTGACAAAGCCGAGGATACAGAGCTGCATTAGGGTGGAAAATTTAGCCCATTTTTTTACCAGTCATTTTCGCCCTTTTATCTTCAATCGATTATAGGGCTGCCTACGTACATTGCCTGATACGTGAAATAGATTTCACGCGTTTGGGTCTGTCTTCAGAAATGTTTAGACCGGAATACTATAAAATTTATAAAACAGAAAATATCGCCACTTCTTAAAAAATGGGCCAAATATAATTCCGTCACTCAGTTTTTGTTAACCACATTCATTGATTTGACGCTTTACTAATCAGATATAATGTAGTCAGGATTCAAAACATCATCTGCAATGAGAAACAGTCGAGTTTTGATGGAATATATAACCATGGGTCATCTATACGCAGTAAGACATCTTATTGATGGCGAAGTGTACGCAAATGGAATATGTATGTAACCAACACGTCTTTAGATTCTATTACTTTGAAGATCAAATACAAATACGAGATCGAATACAAAACAATTCAGCTTTTTCTTCTCGTTCACCAGTTCAGTATGTTCCCTGGTTCTCGTGAACGAGAACAGCGGACCTATTTTGGTGAGGATTTTTTTTTTTTTTTTATTATTATTCATCTTTCTTTTTTTTAAGTTTACTTTTTAAACATGGGTACCTTGTAATGTAATTCCGTCAAGCTGGAATGAAATAACAATATTGTCGAGCACTGACAAACCATACTCCAGCCCCAAGTCAATGTCAATGAACTTTCCAAACTTTGGACTTTCTGCAGTCAGAAGTTGGGCGGTTTGAGCTGCTCCAAAATTAGACCAATCAAAAGCGTAGAATCATGACACACCTCCCGTGTCATTTTATCAATACTTCGGCCACATCAAATACGCATAGAAACATAGTTCTTAAATTAGTAACAAACTCGTTGCTTTTTGTTCTGATGAAACGGAGACGATGTCATCATACTAATGTTTAAAGCTATCGATTGAAATAAAAAAATCACTTTAAGTTGTTATCTTACATATCTGGATTTGTAAAATTTCCTGTGACGTTTACACATAGATTAATACGCGGCCTGTTTCCAACCACTTGCTTCGTTAGCGCGCCACACGAATGGCTTTAACAAACTGATCAGCTGATCGATGCACCGGTTATTTTACTCACGTCGGCACTGAAGATGGCTACTCTAGGAATCAAATTGGCGAGGTGGGAATTTTAGAGTCGTCTAGTTAGTTATTTATGTCTGAATTATCACGAAATGTATTTTCATTTTCACTTGCCATTTATCAGGTCAACCGCTTCATTTCAGTTTGCACATCATGCATGGTAACGCCGTTACTGCGTGACGACATTTGGTCCTTCCATGGAACTCCCGTCATCAAAGTACTTTTCGGAATACCTGGTATTCGTTTAATTTCCTTTCATAACAATATGGAGTCGGGGAGTCGTTGTTAAGCCTGTCAATTTTAAATATGAAACTACATGTATGAATCATGGATGCAAATTCTGTCAGAAATTCTCCATCCATGCCATGCAGACCGTATTGAGCAGGTTGGGGAAAATACCTTGATCGAGGTATTAGGCCTATACCTTTATCGGGGTATTATACCTCGATCGAGGTATAGGCCTATACCTCGATTGGGGTATAGGGCTAGTCAACTTCAGTTTTTGTCAATTTATGGAAAATGTGGACATCCACACATACCCTCATCTTCATTTTATCCAGCCAATTTCTACGTTCCCACTTCGAACCTGCCTTGATTTATCTGACCCCTATAGCGTTCATAATCCGAGTTGTAAATTTCACCATCTAACGACAGAAGAACCAATCAGAACGTACACATCGATTGCGAGTGAAGTCACATAGGGTGACATCATCCTCTATTTGCGGCGGCCTTCCTCCTAACATGCCTAATATGGTGCCCACTAATTAGGTCAGCCAATCAATAACGCTCTTGTGCGACCCATTTCGAATTTCAAATGTTTTTGAGGTCAGTGACGTCTCGTGTCTATTTATAAGTTATTTGAACATTGAAGGGGTCCAGATATATCAAGGGAAGTTCGAAGTGAGAACGTAGAAATTGGCTGGATAAAATGAAGATGACATACCCTGGACTGTATGGATTTTTCAACAACATCTATGGCTTCATTGTTCCACGATTTTCACAACAACTTATTGCTTCGTTTTATGCGACTAATCAATCAAATTAGCCACTCTAATATTTCAAAAATGAAACATGGCTTCAAATGACATATTCGGTGAAATTTATTATGTAAATGAAAATGGCATGTGATGGCATACTTCCATCTCAAAGTCATATCCATGTTGCATGAATGTAGATGCACTGACTGATGAATAAATTTGATTAAATTGTCTGATGCAATGCACAATTTCCTAGCATGCATACACATGACAGGGTCATAATACCCAGAGCAGAGGTCTGTTTTTTATGTGCACATGCTAGCTGTTTAGATTATGTATGTCAGTTCAACTTCATTTATTAGCTAGGCATTGCCTCTCAAATCCTGCAATTTGCGCATGACCTTGATATGGAAGTATTCCACCCCATGCTTTTTTTCATTTACAGAATAAATTTCACCGAATATGTCATTTGAAGCCATGTTTCATTTTTGAAATATTGAAGTGACTAATTTGAATGATTAGTCGCATAAAACGAAGCAATACGTTGCCTTGAAAATCAAGGAATAATGAAGCAATGGATGCTGTTGAAAGGTTTATGCAGTCCGGCATGTGTGTGAATGTCCACATTTTCCATAAATATATAAAAACTGAAGTTGACATAGCCCTATACCCCAATCGAGGTATAGGCTAATACCTCGATCAAGGTATAATACCCCGATCAAGGTATAATACCAGGTATTTTCCCCAACTTGTTGAGCCTGGAGGTGGATCCCAGGAGGATTGTTGTTGTTGTTATCTGTAAATCCACTCTTAAATACGATGGGTGGGTGGGGGATTTAGGCTTTATGTCACACTGAAGGTGACAGTCAGTTTGGTTGGCGGAGGAAGCCGGAGTACCCATACTAGTCTAGAGTACCCAGAGACATGAGAGAGAACCACCGCACTTTGGGAAGTAACTGACAAACTTCCACAAATGGACCAGCTAGGTTCGAACCTGTGGTGGGTCAACGGTGTGAGGCTAGCGGTCACCAGCGAAGTGCCTTAGACCATACGGCCACTGAGGGCCCCTTTAAAAGCAATGGGTAATTATCACTGGTGGTGTATAAAAGAATAATCACGTAGACTGCTATATCCTCCAAATTGTTTGTTCTTTTATGCTCGAGACAATATTCAATGTTTCACCGCATGGGCTTTCACGAGACATCCCGTTGTCAGGGTGAACAGTGGATATACATGATATACTACATGCTCTCTCACCACATGTCACTTTCAATTTCGAATTCAGGATCTTCAGCTCAACTTCACTGAAGCCTTATCCCAACTATCGACAGTCACAGTGAAATTGATTATCAGTTCACTTAACCAGAGCATATAGAACATTGTCGACATCAGTTAAATTGGGGTAGGGCTACCTTAAGTTCTTCTCTCCCTTTTCTCGACTTTCAGTATTTAGTTCCTTAGCTTTCTAGCATCTTGATGGATTTCTCTCAGATTTCATCAGGATAACATTCGCCAATGGGGTCCTTAACAGTCACCCAAAATAATTAAAAAGAGTAACGCCCATTATGGGGGCTGGTAACTTCGGTCAGAATGTCATGAAATTCGCAAATGTGCCATGTACATGTATATAGGCATTTAAAATGCTGAATATGTACTTACACCTCTTTTACCGGTATGAAGCTTGAGCCAATCGGAAGCACCTATCGAAATTTCTAAGTGACATCTTTACAGGATTGTTATGAGAAATGAACACTGAGTGCACTGGAGAGAAAAAAAGCTTTGAAGTTTGATTTTTGAGCTCTGATCTTTTTTCGAACATTCAAGCTGCTTGGCTATTAACTTGTTGAATAACTGAACATTGTAAATCGCAGATATGAAACAACTCTGGGAACCAGCAGTTACATGTATGCCCACTATATCAGTGCAAACAGGACCAGGCAAATTTGTCAAGAATTGGTTTGACTGGGCATGGAAGTTTAGTAGGCTCCATGGAATGGGAGAGTGCCGATGGAGATGGTACATAGTTTGGAGAAATTGATATTATGATATAGACATATTCATGTACAGATGCACAAGTAATATCTTTGTTATAAGCCACATTTTGCAGCTCACTTAAGTTTGGCAGCAGTATGTTGCAATAGGATGTAAATTGTTGGGCAACAGCTGGGAATTGAATGGTGTTATTATCAAAAAAAATACATGTAGTGAATTACTTGCTATTACAGGCTTAATGCTCTCACGTAACAAATGTAAGGTTTGGTTCTCAGCAGGGTGACTCAGGAATTAGTCGTGTCCGATCATGTTACCTAATATCATGATTGTATGAACATAAGACTTTTACTATTATAGATTTATGATCTTTCTAATTGAATAGTGGCCTGCCCATATACCATACATTATGAAAGGAGTATTAAGCTGCCAGGCTTTTTCACTTGCACATGATTGCAGTGGGTTCAGGAAGTAGGCTATGCTGTTTGGGCTTGCAATTATACCTGAACATTCATTTCATATGCAGCTATGAGTAAAAAATACTTTTTCGGAGTTACAGTTAAAGTGACTTGGCATTATCAAAATTGGCCATTTGCACACATTACAGCACAGTCAAGAAGCACATAATTTTGATCAGCTACATGTCACTGCATTTTCATGCCATCTTACCACCTTAACACAACGTCACAATCACACTGACCACCCAGCTCTATTTTAAAACTGCAGGTGAAATTCATTAACTGAATGTCTTCTTGCATTCTTAACTAAAAAATAGTGTGGGACCCCCCACCTGTGGGCAGACACAATCTGTTCTATAGATGTCTGGCTGGCTGGCTGGTGTCAACATTCACTTTAACTTTTCATGTTAACGTTTGGTGATCACACTGTCCATTGCCCTCGGAATTAAAAAAAGTATGGATAATTGACAACGCCAACCAATCACCAGGATCCAGGTGAAACAGGGGGATATAAATTTCCCCACTGCAGACCTGATTCCTATAGGTCAACCATTTTTCTATCAATGTCGCCTCACATATTCTTATAGTTCACATCAGCAGAACAAACTTATATATCCTGTGGGTTAGGCTGAACAAAGTTAATAAGTTGGTTATCGAGCAGTGAGTCGTATTATCAAATGAGTGTATCACACATTAGTTTTTTCTGAATAAAAAAAAAACAAATAAAACAAAACAAAACTGTCCTAAACCATGAAGAGTACATGAAATTTTGCCAACTGGGCACCAAACAAATGGAGTTGTCCAAAATAAATTGAAAAAATGAAAAGACACCCACCTGCCCCATTTTGAAAAGTAAATGCCTGAGAATCAACAACTTGTTTGGCTAACCGAACATCAAGTTCAACCCACCCCATATTGAGGCATAGAAACCAATTTTCCCCAAATGTTAACATTGCCCTATAACCCTATATTCTGAGAGCTGCCATCGGTTGATGCCATTGTGCAATGCATTTCATGAATGCAAGTGTGCGTGTGATCACATGCCTCTAAAATGAAATGTCAGCAATGCCAAGCTTAACTTCTCGAGTTTTCACCAACGAGAGAGAGAGAGATAATTAAAGTTTGGCGTTGAAAATATTTGTATTTCAATGACCTGAACAAGAATGTCAATGAATGTAACTTCAATTTGATAAATATTCTGTATTATGTATTCCTGATAATGATGAAATAAGTGCTGAAATATAGATTATTTATCAAAATGACTTCCATATTCAGAGTTACATTCACACTGATTAATATGAAATGGCTCAGCTGCACATTATTGAGAACAAAGAAGAGCCTGTCTGTTCACTCACTGACCTGTAACTTCATCTGATGAGTTAATTGGTAGTATAATTTGCACTTTGCACTATCTATTAACTAAGGAGAATATTTTGAACTGGTGTTGACATAATTTTATACATACAGTATGTACTATTTTTTCTATTATTCAAAGAAAGTGCCATTATGCTTAGAATAATGTATAGTTTGGAAAATGTAACATGAAAACATACCAGCTATCCCCAGTTCAAATTTGTCTCCTGGATTAATAGATAGGGCAAAGTGAAATTATACCACCCAGTACAGTAGCTGATCAGCTGAAGTCATGGGTAATTGAACTCTCAATGTGCAACTGAGAAATTAATCTGTGAGATTTCTTGATAGTGACATGAAACTGAGGGATTTCTTCCAGTCACAGGAATTCACCCCCCTTCGCCCCAACTCCAGGTAGCCCTACCTATAGTATACCCCATGATTAAATTTCATCTTGACTCTGTATCAACAATCCTGTACCATTAATTATACATGTATTATGCAGGCAGCTATCATTTGTCGATCCGGACACCAGTGCTCCACCTTCCATCACCAATTCACATCTCCTAAGTTCATAATTCTGAATCATGAACATCATAAAGAAATACCATGTCACATTCTAAAATGTGCACGAAAAAGCCATAAACGCGGACAAAAGCCCAATATCAAACATCAGACGAACTGGGTTTTATTTGTAGTTGAAAGTGTTTGAGTGACTCTCCCAGTTTTATCCCAACTGCTGATCTACCTGTAGAACTGGGGCATACCTGCCAGGTGAAATCAGACCTGAGTAACTGCAGCTGTAGTGTAGATAATCTGGGTGAACTGAGGTCATATAATCAGACAATGTCCAGGTTACATGAGATTGCCCTCATTCTATCAAATGTAGGCCGGTGAGCCAGAGATCTAACTTGACCTGTATTCATATTTACTTGCTAGATCTTCTAAATGCAATTAATTGAAAGACTGAGCTGAGATCTTTGTCTGCCATCCATAGCTATGGTACATGTACCAGGCCTTGACCAGAGGGGCCCTTGGTGGCCGAGTGGTCTAAGGCATTTCGCTGGTGACTGCTAGCCTCACACCGCTGAACCGGCAGGGGTTTGAGCCCCACTGGTACATGCGTGCAAGTTTGCCAGTTACTTGCCAACAGGCGGTGGTTCTCTCCGGGTACTCCAACTTTCTCCAACCAAACTGTCTTCGCCATATGAGTGTAATAACCTTGAGTGTGACATTGAACCAAAATCTCCCCCACCCCCTAGACCAGAGAGTCGTCCAGCAGTTGCATAGACTCCAACCATTTCTAAACTTGACTGCTTGTCATCAAATTACAACCCAGGAGATTGCTCACCTGATATTTTCTCTTGGCGTCTTTGCAATTTCCCACTTTGAGGTAATGATGAGATGATCAAATTAAAATGTACTTCAGCTGAAATCAATTCCTCGTGCTATGTTTGTGAAGCTCATCTTAGTTTGCTAAGAGCATTTCACGTTTCACTTAACACTACCCTTAGCTTATCGCTATGATTCAGCATGTATTTCACACAGTGCCACCTATCAGCCACAAAGGACGTATATCTGGAGGGATATAATCCTGTTCGAAAGTTGTTCCTGAAGCATCAAATCACATGTCTGCCCCATTTAAACGAGCCAATGAAATTATCAGTCTGTATTTAAATATTTTGCCCTGGGCATCTCAGACATCAGACATGTCAGTTTCACTTGAGTGCAGAGGCGGAAGACTGGGGTATTCTGCACGAGACCAAAACGAAGTTGTACGAATTAGCTATTTTATTTCTCACTCTAATGGAACATGCTTCTTTGTTTTTCTTAAGAAAAATCATATTACAAATGACCTAACATATTTCAAAAAAATATAATTGACAGGAAAGTGATATGCTTTTTATTTTGTGATGGGGGCACTTCGAGGCCCACCAAGGGATCATTTCAATCGATCACTTTCTGGAGGTGTGTCTTCGTTTTATGAATGTGATTGCGCCGATGTCGGATGTCACGGGACCAATCGGATGTGACCATTTGGGAAACGCTCTGATATACTCAGATATCACCCATTACAGCATGGCTACGAGCAGAAGTTTCTACTTAAGATCATGCCATGCGTTCGGATGATGGTGAAGCCAAACAAATTACTTATTTGATTCTGTAAAAAGCTTTGTTCCACAAAGAAGAAAGAACAAAGTTTTATGCTGTAAACGCTCTTTCAAAAGTGACAAAGTAAAACCATTTTGTGTGTCACAAAAATAAGATATCTTAAAAAATCAACAATAAAATGTGTACGAAAAAGCCAAAAAAATATAAAAGCCCAATTTCAAATGTCTGTCGATATTGTTTATCACTTTCAAGATTTATGGAGACGAAATAGAATCCTTTGCGGTTTGTCATGAATTTGACAAATCTAAGAAGTCCAATTTTTTCAGTGAATGGATTTGTCAGTTTAAGAAAAAAAAAAAAAATGTGCAGGACCAACAAAAATCATCTGTTCATCTCAATAACTATTTCTGTTCATCTCAATAACTATGTCCACCACAAAAACATCACTGACTACCACAAAAACATCACTGACTACCACAAAAACATCACTGACTACCAACTGAATGACCAATGGAAAAGGTCCTCATAAACATGAAAAGCAAACGTTATAATAAGAAAAACAGTGTTGGATAGATTACAGAAACAATCTGGGCATAATCTGGTTCATGAGTGAACTCGATGAGAGATGAACTGGAGCATTTCATTCCTTGATAATTGAGGAAACAATAACATAAGCTGTGGATAGATGATATCAGTACTGAATACAGTGGAGAACAGATTAATCTACGGGACAGAGATTGCAGGACAGATTGAATTATCGCACATAATTAATTTCTCGTGCATTTAAATAAAATAGGGAAGGTGCACACTGTGCATGTGATGTTTTTTTCATTAATTAAAAAAGCCTTACCTCCAGGCAGTTCCGAACATGACTTAAGGCGTCTTAAGATGTCTTGAAACAAAGGTGATGTCTGAGTATGTCAATTAGCGGCAGATCTTCCATTCCATGCTCATAATTGATAGCTTTGATATGAACATATTTAATCCAGCAATACATCCCAGACAAGATATTCACTGAATGATGTACATGTAAGTGTTTATCACATGGAGCCATGAACTTAAAAAGAAATACACATGAAAGATGTAATCGGCCTCAAATCTAGGCCGAAGTCGATGTCTCTCAAACTTCGTGAAAATGACATATGTTAGGACGGATACAACATGAAACAAATTTGACCACAAAAAAAACCTAAAATTGATGCTGCAGCTGTCCAGCATTCAGATTTGTGAGCGTCACTCAAATGTCACACAGTCACGTCATTTTCCTCTCCGCATAGACACACGCTCAATGGCGAAACAGAAAACACTTCCTTGTGTTCATGATTTCTGATCTGAATGTGGCGGATACTTCATTCATGCATAGATGACTGGCTACGATTACGGGACAAATACACAGATGTGCCGAAGGTGTGTTCATTGGTATATAATTACTAGAAATCCTTTCTCTGAACCACTGAAAATTGTCATCACCTCGTAATACTCTGACATGATATTATGTCACCATTCTGATACTGTGAACAAACAGACAAGTGCCAGACCAACTTCAATTATTTTGTGCCTGGCAGGGAAAGGGTTGAACCAATACTGATGCCGACATGTGATGTCACAGGGGATGAATTATACAACACATTGCCAGACTCTTTAATAATCCACCTGTTTTGATATTGGCCTCAAAGGGAGTGCGCATTGAAGTGTGACCCATTTGCAGCCTCGCCTGCTGAATTCTGGGTAACTGAATTTAGTTTCTCTTTATGTTACAACACGGATGCATGTTTTCAATCAGTGATAACTCACAGGTATTTGGTAAAGATGTGTCAACTTATCCTACTATTTGAAGAAGAATATGCTTATCCTATGATTATTTTGGCAACATTTAGTTGAAAATATTTTAGGTACCGCTAATTAGAGCTATTGCTCCATGTCGAAGCATAGGGAAAAAACGAAATTGAAATACCCAGAAATTTGCAGGTGGTGTTCTGAGACTGTTTTCGAAAAAAAAGGGGAAGTTCGTCATGTAAGGATCTTCAAACCGGGAACAGCGTGTGCAATACAGCTTGTCGGGTAGCTTTTCTAGGTTTAACAAGGCTCCCTACATGTAGTCACCTACATGTATTGTATTGTGTTTTCCTTACATGACGAATAGGCCGAATAGGCTGATTATCTCAAATATGGACATATTCAGAGAGTTTATAAGGTCATGAATGGTCTCTGAAACGTAGCACAGCTGAACTTCTTCATGGCAGACTCGCTCTTGGCCATGGTGGCCTCGTGACAGACAAACCATGACTAGAGATATGATGTAGCCTTTTCTAATACTCCACATTACATCACAATCTCAAGGTTGTTAATACTCCTGCCTTCGTTTAAGAAGATAGCTTGCCTAAAAAACTTGTTGACCAGAAAAAAAACTTTTGTTTACATGTAACCAAGGTAACAGGGTCTGAATTATTAGCAAATTGAATTGACCAGTCAAACTCTAACTGACATAATCAACAAAGTCCTTTAACCAGATTTCATTAGGCAAGATTTATTCTACCACATTTGCTATTGTTCAAGTCAAATTTTGATATCTGATGTTTGACTGATGTTTCAGACCCTGCAATAATATCCATGGTTACATGTAGGCTACATCTGCATATATTGCAAAAAGATTCATTTCCTGTGTTTCCAGCATTGCAAGTCTCGTTGTCATCATTCATATGTAGGCCTATAATGTCATAGGACTGACCCGGTGACCCCGATGCAGTCATCTGAGTATCCTCATCCGCTAAAGGTGGTGTGTTCCACTTCCAGACATTTATATGCATGACCTAAGTAAATACTCCGAAACATACATTTGTACATGTATTTGTGAGTGAATCTGTCTTGTGATGTTAAGGTGGAGACTGACCCATTTCTTTCCAACAGTCAAGTTTCATATGATACTTTCAATAGCAATTGGCACTGGTCATACACCTTATGTAGCACATAAATGAAATAGAATTTGGGGGTCAACATATCACTGTGTGCTATATAGTGCCCATCAACACGAAAGCCCTGTTAAATCATACTCACCTATCAATACCTCTCAAACTTAACCGAAATGATAGGAATTGAAGTGGAGATAATGCACAGGTTTTCATGCTAATATTTAGAGAGCATGTATCACTTGTCTCATAAAAAAAAAACAAATTAAAAAATTTGGGTCTCCATGTTCATTCTATTTCCACTGTACAATTTTGTTTTCATTTTTTTCATTTCTCACCCCCCCCCCCCCTCCACCTATTTCCTTGTAATATTAAATTGAGATGAATTTAGTCATAACTGATTCGCATAAAATTGTGCATACTTTCAGTACAAGAAAGATTAGGTAAGTCTGGCAAAATATAATTTTTCATCTACATGTCGGCTTACATTGTACATGTACCAGCAAATACAATGTACATGCAGCATTACATGTAACTGATCACATTAGTCCAACAGAATGTAATTAAGATGATGTGTGTTGGATGAAGAATAAACGTTGAAGAGAAGAATTACAATTTTAAGCACCAGAGACATGCCACAGTATGCCCCAAATAATATTTTCTAAAATGTTCATGTTAGTTTACTATCATGTTGTATCTTTATAACAGGCTTCCTAACTTCCCTAAATACACACAACATTTCCTTCCTTTTCCAGTAAATGTACTGGCGCCTCCCACAGTATATGTTCAGATTGTTTGGTGTTGGAAGTAAAAAATGACATCCTCTCCCATGGAACTTTGTTCAAGTGTACGGAAATCAAAAGCTGGGGAAATCTCGACTGATGTATGTCCACCATCTACAGAGTTTTTCACCTACTTCCCAGACAAGATATTCTCTATCACATAATACACGTAGGAGTTTATCTGTCACATGTAGCCATGAACTTAAAAAGAAATTCACATTAAATATATTATAGCATTGACCACGCTCTGTCACATGCACATGTAGGCACTATCATGATATGAATGATTTTTTCTTTTTTTAAATTGATGTTAAATCCCACTCACTCACTCCTTTATATAATTTCAAATTTTCATCTTCACTTTCAGGGTGTGTAATCTCTTCCAGCATGCCACAAAACTGCCCCTATACCAGGTACAGAATCGTAGTTTTAATATGATATATGGAGATCTGAACAGACTGCCCCCTGATGTCCGTCGCTATGTAGAGGACAACGCCAAACTGTGCCAGCCATCCAATATCCATGTCTGCGATGGCACGGAAAAAGAAAGTGATATGTTGCTATATCTGCTACAAAGAGATGGCTTAATTAAACGGTTAAAGAAATATGAAAATTGGTGAGTATACAACCCTTTACATCCTAACAGAATACTCCCTGTACCACTGGTTTCATTAGGAGATGGTTACTAGAAACAGAAAGTGGACTGGCTACTAATTCTGACCTGCTGTTGGATCTTAACAGCGGACATCTTGTGCTACGTACCTGAAACTCCTGCACTGTTCTTGGGTGAGATCAGACTGGCTTTAATGCTGGAGGAAATGTCTCCAGATCTACAGTGTTTTGTCCATGTAGTCCTGTTACATGTAGTAGATAATTAGAGATGACTGTTAATGACTTCATTAACAATACGAATAAGGGAGCGTAGCAAAAATCGGAACGTTCCGATGGAACATTTGCGTCCAGTATTGGATGCAGCCACATTCCATTTTCAGCTACTGGAACCTTCCACATCAGAGGAACATTCCCCTTGAACGTTCTGTACAGAGAGAATGTTCCTGCCAAACGTTCTGGTTTCAGATACACAGGGGTCGAAATATTCAAAATAACGAGACAGGTGACCAAAATGTTTACCTGTCACCTTTAAGAATTACCTGAACATGCAATCGTTGAAATTGTCCTATACATGTAACTCGAGATTAATGACAAAGTTAGATGTTGCAAGACTCTAATAAATTAATGAGACCTTGTTCACTTGCACTTATTAGCAGGTGTTTTGAATGAATTTTGTTGAAGATATATTTTGAACACCAAAACAAAATTATTGGCTACCTGTCAATAGAGACAGGTACTTTATTTCTCTACCTGTCTCTTTCAAAAATGACCTGTCAGAGACCGGTAGACAGGTGTAAATTTCGACCCCTGGATACAAGAATGTTCGGGTGCATCAGTACGTTCAGGTGCTCCAGAACGTTCGGGTACCTTCATGCTGAACGTTTCTAGTAGGTGGAACGTTCAACAGTGGGCATTCTCTTGTTCCACTGGAACAAAAATCGCGTTCCGATTTTTGCTATGCTCCCTAACATGCAGTGACAGAATTCAACTTTATTATCTTGATTGGTGTTCACTCATCATCCAGACTCTGCTCAAAAGTCTCATTCGCCGCTGATGGTAATATAATGGCAATTGAGATGTTCCGCTTCATGCTGAATTTTGATACACTAGTATCAGGTACTGTTCAAGAACTCCTTCTAGAATTTAATATTTAAAATGATCAAATTTGTCTATTTATTTATCGTTATAATCTTGTATTGTTATTAATCCAGCTGGTTGGCCAGGACGGACCCATCCGATGTTGCCCGAGTTGAGAGTAAGACGTTTATATCCACACCCTACCAGAGAGACACGATACCCATACCCAAAACTGGAGTAGTGGGACAACTCGGAAACTGGATTGCACCAGATGACCTTGATTCCGAACTGAACATGCGGTTTCCTGGATGCATGAGAGGTTAGTGTGATCATGTTGCCTGGTAGATAAAAAATGTAACTTTTGTCATAATACCACACGACAGTAATGGCACCCATCTAAGTGCCAAGCTAAAAACTCGCCGCCTCCCAGGAGACCATATTATGATATCAATAAAACACTTTTGTGAATGGAAATGTGTGCTTGTATTATTTAACTCCGGCTGCACTGGATGTTTTATCTGTTTTAAACTGGTAACAATGGTGTTATGAAAATAACAGGAATGCACCAGAGATATACTTATAAGAGTTATCAGAGATATACTTATATTTGTTACTGTTAATGCCTTATTATTCGCGGGACATGGTCTTTCATGGTTTTCGCGGTAAAAGAGTTTTTCATGAATTTTAGTATACAGCATTAATACGCAACAAGATATTTCAATGGAAATTCTGTTAAAGGTGAACTGCAAAGCTTTTAATTTTATCTAAAATGTTGCTTATATTATCTTATCTTATGTGACATAACTTTTATATGTTTTTGGGGCAAATATATTTTGCAAAATTGTACTAATAACAATATTTGTTATCCTGTTATAAATCCGTCTTGAAAACTTGCATCGCTTGTCTCTCTCTTGGTTTGTAGAACGTTATGACGTTATAGCGGTCTCCTTCATTCAAGTTTTATTTAAATGTGACGTCATGCGACCTCGGATGAATGAACGAGGACCACTATAACGTTATGACGTTCCAAAAACAACGGGAGGCAAGCGATGACGTTCTGGCTCTCGTTTTCTGGTGGTATAAGTTTTGACTTCTCATATAACCAAAATAAAACAATAACCCTCAGAACTATTACCACACATATTTGTAACAACTATAGAACTTCTTGTTTTATGACAATGTAACAGAACATTGGAAAGCTTTTCATTTCACCTTTAAATTCTTTCTACAGAGCACTGTTGTTGCTCCCACACATAACCTACAGAAGTTCCTTTATCCAAGAATATTATTGTCGGCAGATATTAAAACACCCAGAGTGAATTTGTTTAGGCTCATGACTATAAACTTGACACTGTGACAGTTGTTTGAACAATGCATGCGTCAGTCAGCTCCATGTAGTCTTCAATCATTTAAAACATCTGATTAATATCGGTTTAAACCCCAAGCTATATGTGAGTCGGCTAGCCGTAAGACTCAACACCAGCTGTTTTCATCAACAGCCACCTACAGAAAACAGTTTAACCCTTTGAACTCTAGAAGCCGCTTTAGCTATATACTCGAGAGGCCGCTCTGGCGGCTTCTGAGGTCATAACCGACTATTCGGCCAATCAGATAATGTTTTACTTCGTATCCGTTTCAAAGTTTTAGTTTGGTCGCCCAAGTCCAAAAGGGATGCTCTACCACTCGTCCCCAAGGGGTGGGCAACGCTGTTTAAATTATGCATATGACAAAATTGTCATTTGTATTCCTATTTTAGCGTGGAGATCAGGGTCAGGTGTTAATAGACATGGAAACTTTCGGGTTCAAAGGGTTAAATAGACAATAAATAAACCACAGATCTCCTGGTCAATCAGCATGGCTGAACCGCGAATGTTAGGTCCTGCGAAGAAGGTTTAAGAGTGAAACCATAAAAGAGAATTCCCGTGATGAATATGGCATATGTACAGTACCAGAGATATACTTACAATAGTTACCAGATATACAAGATATACTTACACTAGTTAGGGGGCATTCAAGTATTACGTTCGCAAAAAAATCTGAATTTTTCACCCCCTCCCCCCATGTACGCATACACCAGATCACCATGAAGAGGAACAGACTCGACAACAATAATTTGTCACACATGAATACCAAACTGCGGTGTTCGAATATGTAACACCTATTAGATTGGAATGTTGTACCGTTTGAAGGCAATTCTGCCGTGATTCTCTGTAGAATCTTTAGCTTCAGTCCAAGTGCTTCTAATTCCGAAGGTATGAAATGAAACTGCGCTGAGAACAAAAATGGTCTGATGCAAAAGTCTCAAATCGTGAACGGCCTAAAAATTTGAAAAGGCCGGAAAAAGGTAATCAGCAGATGATAACTCTGTCGATATTTTTATCCGATTTTGGTTCTGTTTATACTAAACCTGAACAAATACCCTTTTCAGATATATATAGGTTGATAAATATTTCCTTGCGATTTATGGCGTGAAGTTTACCGGCAAAATGGTGTCAATACGTCGGGGAATTTTCCGCAATTTGCTGACACTAGGGTTTGAGGCCTTTTCTTGATAACGCATCCATATAATCAAAATCTGAATACATATTATTCATCTCGAGTAATATAGGATCAGGAAAATATAAATATCAGTTCTGCATCTTCAGTTGTTTACTTGTAATATTTACCGGAAAACGTGTAACACCATTTGCCGGGAAGTCTCCTGAAATTCACTGCCTTCACGAGTATACTTTTCCAACACCTCACCGGCAAATCATGTTAAAGTTTCCCAATAAACAGCACAAGAGAACGACTGAAGATACAGAAATGATATTAATATTTTCATGATTAGCCTTCTCGAGATAACAAATATGTATTTAGATTTTTATTTTCTGTGTGTTTTCAATGTACCTTAGACCCCTCCCCCTCGCCCCTGCATGCAAGGTGTACAGCCTGTAACATACCCTCGTCTTCCATAAATGCTTGAATGCCCCCTTTACCAGAGATATAGTGATAATAGTTACCAGAGATATACTGATAATAGTTACCAGAGATATACTGATAATAGTTACCAGAGATATACTTCCAATAGTTGCCAAAGATATGCTGATAATAGTTACCAGAGGCATACTTGCAGTAGTTACCAGAGATATTCTGATAATGGGTATCAAAGATATACTGATAAGTTACCAGAGATATACTGATCAATAATAATTATCAGAGATATACTTCCAATAGTTACCAGAGATATGCTGATAATAGTTACCAGAGATATACTTACAATAGTTACCAGAGATATGCTAATAAGTTACCAGAGATATACTTGCAATAACTTACCAGAGATATACTGATAATAATAACCAGAGATATACTGACAATAAGTTACCAGAGATATACTGATAATAGTTACCAGAGATATACTTATGCTAGTTACCAGAGATATACTTTTAATAGTTAACAGAGATATACTGATAATAATTACCAGAGGTACATGTATACTGATAATAGCTACAAGAGATACATTGTACACTGACAATAGTTACCAGAGATACCTTGATAATAGTTACCAGAGATATAGTGATAATAGTTACCACAGATATACTGTCAATAGTTACCAGAGATACACTGATAATAGTTACCAGAGATATACTCCCAATAGTTACCAGAGATATGCTGATAATAGTTAGACAGTTTCAAACTACCATTATTTGTGTGTAAATTCTCAATTCTCTGAGCCAATGCTAGGTGGTTGAAATATAACTTTTTTCAACTGAATTACAGTACAGACATGAGAGAGAGGGTTAATTTGACAGATTGATTAACTATCAGTTACGTTTGAAACTCCTATTTAGGTCGAACGATGTTTGTGATCCCGTTCAGTATGGGGCCTGTAGGGTCACCCCTGTCCAAGATTGGCATTCAGCTGACAGACTCGGCATACGTGGTGTCCAGTATGAGAATCATGACACGGATGGGAACGACTGTCCTGGACGCTCTGGGAGATGGAGATTTTGTCCGATGTCTTCATTCCGTTGGTGTGCCATTGCCCACGAGCAGTAAGTTTTATCAGTATCATTTATTCCGCGAAACGAGCATAAGCTTAAATGCTATCATACATGTAATTCAATCAATTAAGTGCATTTAGTCCACCTAGAAATATTACATGTTGAATGTTGAATTTATAACTGAAGTTGATGAAATTATATTGAGATGGGGGTTTGGAGAAAAGTAACGTATTAAAAGGGTATCGTTACCATTTGTTTATCAGAAGTAACTGGATAAGTTCCACAAAACTAACATTTATAGACAAATATCATTCATATCAATTGAGAATACTACCTACACTTTGGATTTGAAGTTTTAATCCACTTTTTGACTTGCGATTTTGGCAATTATCTCTTTTTACCAGAAATCGGCCATTTTTGGCTAATTTCCAGCAAATATACATGCAGTAGAAATATAAGCAAAGAAATTGATTATTCACCTTGTTCATTTTATTCGCCATGTTAATTAGAGCATTTCCACAAAGTGGATGCTCTTATGTTTTCATGAGAAACGGCTCCGCCGGATCCGCCGCCGCCGCCGCGACTTTAAACGTGAATATCTCTGAAACCGTTAAATATTTTTGGGTCATACTTGGTGTGCTATCTCTTTAGGCCTGGGAAATTTGTCTGGTTGTGTTTCGATACCCGCTGCTCGCCACTAGGTGGCGTTGTAGTCAGAGCATAGGTAAACCTTTCTCTGACGATTTCGTCTGAACGGCTTGTCTGATTTCTTTGAAATTTTATTACAGTGGTCTTGAAGGATAGTCAATGTGCTGAAAAGGTTTTGGTGTAGCTGGCATAATTATAAAGGCAATTTTTTTGCGTCTCAAAAAAAAAAGTTTTTCGTGAAATGGAAATTCACCAATTCGCTTGAAGAAATATTTAAAAACTGTTCTATTCTAGGTTGTCAAGCATAAATATAGGATTGCTGACATGAAAATTCCCTTTCGGTGCGAACCAAATTGCCACTTAAATGAAAAATCGCATTTATCTGACTCGACGACAAAACCTCTATAACCGTTATCATGATTAAAGTTTATTCCATTGAACACTTATGTGCCATCTCCCTAGGGCTTTAGATCTCACCCCCTTGTTTTTCTTGACATTTGGTTGTCATTAGCTGGCTCTATAGAAATGAATGTAGGTAAACATGTGTAACATCATATCTTCTGAACAATGTGTTTGATTTCCATGTAATTTGGGTATAATGATCTTGCAAGATAGGCAAAGAACTGACAAGATTTTGGTGGTGTTGGCGAATCATGGAGAGTCATTTTTGCATTTCAAAATAAGATTTTATTTTCACAAAAATGGAAATCTGAGGATTTTGCTTCATCATATGGAGGTATGTGATATTGTTCATCATTGGATAGCACTACAGACAGTAAATGTTTTTAGCACAATTTATTGGCATTTCATCTGTTTATGAAGTTTATTATTGTCAGACAGACAATGGACTGACAGTTTTTTTTATTTCTTGCGCTGTAAAACTTACCTTCACATACCTTATTGCTATCGTGTTCCTACGCGATTGCCCCATTGTAAAACCTTACCACAGAACCAAAAGAAATAGTCCCTGTAATGCCCCAATGCCCATGCGCGAGTACCCAGAATCCTCTCTGTCTGACCACGTCACTTCCTTCTTTCCTCTACAATCGTAGCGGTCAGACGTAGTTCCATTGTGCTCCCGTAAAAGTTTCAAGATCTACATCTGTAATCCCACGATATTCCTCACTCGTAACCTTGGATTACCTACGGAGATTTCCTGGGATATTACCTTGAGAGAGAAGAAGGAATATTACCAAATTCCTGGATTCGAGACCTACCTGGACTTCAAATATCGTCAGGGAGTATTGTCGAATCATAATAAAGATGGCGTCCGTGTTTTGTGTTGTATGTGGACGATCCAAACCCACGACGGATCCGCATTCAGCTTGTCCGCCGTGTAGAGGGGTCTGGTGTGATCAGTTTGCCAAATGTGCAGAATGCGAGCTGTGGACCGACGACGTATTCCAACAATATCTTGTCGGTTCATATGCCAGTGAAGTTTTGCCCCCGCCTGGCTTCGATTGTGCCGAGAGCTTGGTCGACTCTCCGTCTCGCTCTCCTGTGAACGAGCCGAACGAGTCTGCCTCTCTTGATATGTCCGTTACGCATGATATGAGAGTAACTCCATCTAGTAATTTGCCGAATGTAGTCAGTATTTCTCCTCCTCCATGTACAAATTCTGTTTCAGGGACCAAGGTGGGGAACAAAGATGGCGGCCGTCCCGTAGGTAAGTTACTGCACGGGACGCCCTTGACCTTGACGGCCAACTTTGACCCCACCTCTGTGACGTCACTTCCGACTGAGGGTCCCCTGTTTCGGATTGTCAACCCGGAGACTGTGACTTCCGTGGTCAAGGACTCGTCACTTCCGGAGAATCTGTCTTCATCTCGGCGCAGCTCATCTATGTCTATACTACCTACGAAGATGTCAGCTGTTCCTGCGACCGTAATCTATGGTGATTATTACACCCGTTTCCGGTTTTGCTGCTTCTGGCCATTCCCTACTGAATGTTCCCAGACTGTCCAGGGCGCCTTTACAACAGCCGTTGTCAGCTCCCCCGCAGCTTACTCAACCGGACCAGCGTCAACGCATGCCTGTGTCCAGTTATGACTTCCGGCCAACGGTAGCTCCGAGTATCTCGGATGCTTATATGCAACCATTGACTTCATACCTTCCGGTATCGTCTTACCTTCCGGTATCATCGTATCACATCGGAACTTCCGCTGCTGTTTCTGCGCATGCTCCGACGTCGACTACTTCATCCTACTATAGGACTGCCTCTGCGTATGATGTTCCTGCCTATGCATCTGGTTATGGGGTTCCGGGTCATTCGTCGATGTATGGTACGAGAGTAACGTCATCGATGAACAGACTTCCGGTTACGTCATCGGTGTATAGCAGTCCGGCTCCCTATGCTGCACCGCCGTACTCTCCGCTTCCTGTACGCAGTGTAGTGTATAGGCCTACTTCATACCCTTCTGTGGCTTCTGTAGTCCGACCTGTTGATGTACCACGTCACGTGTTTCCTACTGCACGTATTCCTACACGACCGACTTCCGGTACATCGGGTGCTCACTTCCGTTCTCCTTCTCCTAGGCCTGTCAGATATGCTATGCCATATCATGCACCTATACCGAGACGACAAGTGAGGGTTGCTCACCCACATCTGCCTAGATACCCAGCTAGGCCGGCGATGTCCCAGTATGCGGCTGCTTCCGGTTCTGCCTTACTTCCTCCTTCTGATAGGCAGTGTCCTCCAGCAACATCTATTCCTGCCAACCTCTTTGATAGGTTTAATAGATTGTCTGCTGACTTCGCAGCCCTACAGCGTGACATGTTGATGCCTCCACCACCATCTCCTACATCACTTCCGGTGCCCGAGTGGGCTGGCTATCAACCTCGCCCCGTATCATCAAGGAGGCCGACTTCCGGTTCCCATCCTCAGCTACCACTTGATCTCTCGCAGGGTAGTAGACCTACCCCTCCCTCGTTTGTGCCCAGGTTTACCCCTGTGAATCCCGGGACAGTGAATAACGCTGAGACGGAAGCGGAAGAACGGACTTCCTTGTTTGATGCTGATCCGGACCTCGCCGCGTCCAGTTACTCTGATACACTGGCTCGCCTGTATGAGTTGTTTCCGGATATGACTCCTCCGCCAATTGTAGAATCCAGAAGGGTCACTGCGATGTCTGATCTCCGACAAGAGCCGTCACATCGCACGTCACTTCCGCTTTCTAGAGCCGTCTGTGAATGTGCTGAACGCATGCGGGACGCCTTCTCACTTCCTAAGACCCAAGATGAGAGGCAACGACAACAGGATTCTAGATCTCTTTTTAAGAAATCTACTGGTGTCTTCCCGCTGGAGCGACCCGTGTTCCGGTCGTATTCAGTACACGGTTCACTTTGGCATGATCGAGCAGCAGTCCAGGAACCAGAACTCGATCAGTTTCTTGGAGTTTCTCCGCCGAAGAAAGACATTTCTCTTTCTGTCCGTCAGATTTGTCTGCTGGAGGACACTTCTAGACAGGAGGTAGCGATTACTTCCCATCTCGATTGGTTTCTTTACGCCATTCGCACGATCCTTAATCGTATACCTCAAACGTCGCCTTCCGGTTATGTATCTGTTCCGGTGGATGACGTCAACCTGATGAAGGACTTCCTGACGGCAGCTGCGCGTGCAGACGCGGACTTGATGGCATCCTCAGTCTTCATGTCCGCTATGTTTGTACACTTAAGGCGTCTCACACTGTTTTCGGCCCTGCCTACGTATACTCCGTCCAGTGTGAGATCGACCTTAAGGGAGCAGTCCCCCGCCTCAGGACTTCTGTTTGCCGGTGTACTACCTGAGCTGCAGAATGAAATGTCCGCTGCCAGGACCACACATTCTTACTTTGGACCGCAACAGAGGAAGCGATCGGCCCCTGCGGCCTCGACGTCGTCTTCCTCGGCCCCGAAGAAAGCTTCATCTTCAAGTTCTTCTTCCGGGGCTGGTGCCAAGAAGGATATACCCTCCTCTTCGAAATCCGGCGGAGGTTCGAAGGGAGGGGGGAGCGGCCACTCTAAACGTGGTGGCGGAAAAGGGAAGTCCGCCAAAGCTTCCAAGAAATGAGGACACGGGCCATGCAGATGTGCTTTCTGCATGGCGAGACCGCACGTTGCCGCTGTTCCCAATTCCACCAGATCCGGCGCTTCCGGTAGGCGGGAGACTTGTAAGGTTTTGGAGGAATTGGGAGGCAATCCAGGCGGATTCGTGGGTATTGAACACCCTACGTCATGGGTATCGGCTGGAGTTCGCCACAACTCCCCCGTTGACTACGTCACCCAGGGCGTCTCGAATTCCAGTGCGTCGGGAGCACCTGATGGAGATTCAGAGGTCCGTGGACAAGTTGGTAGTGAAGGGTGCAGCTATAGAACTTCCGCCAAACGATCTGTCCCCGGGCTTTTATTCTCCGGTGTTCCTGGTCCCCAAGAAGAACACCACCGAAATGCGTATGGTTATAAACCTGCGTCGGTTGAACAAGGACTTCTTGGCCCCGCCTCCTCATTTCCGGATGGAGTCGTTCCGGTCTATTCGTTCGGCTCTGTTACAAGGGGATTGGATGA
The DNA here is from genome assembly GCA_036873755.1 of Hanleya hanleyi. Classification (NCBI taxonomy): domain Eukaryota; kingdom Metazoa; phylum Mollusca; class Polyplacophora; order Lepidopleurida; family Hanleyidae; genus Hanleya; species Hanleya hanleyi. The sequence continues at coordinate 95,586 of JAVTVY010037933.1, read as the reverse complement.
CGTCTCTCGACCTCCAAGATGCATATCTGCATGTTCCGATCTACAGGGCTCATCACAAGTATCTGCACTTCCTGGTTGGCAACCGGAAGTTCCAGTTAAGCGTGCTCCCTTTCGGACTATCCACATCCCCTTGGGTCTTCACCAGAATTTTCAACCCGGTGGCGTCATTCCTGCACACGAGAGGTCTCAAGTACCACTTCTACCTCGACGATTCCCTACTACGGAATCAGTGCAGGGAGGAACTCCGCAAGGACACCAATTTCGTTTGGGAGGTCCTTGTTGCTCTGGGCTATCTTCCTCACGAGGGCAAATCGGAGTTGACACCATCCCAGTCTCGAGTCTTTCTCGGAGTTTCCTACGACACCCTTTCAGCGTTAGCGAAACCTCCGGAAGACCGCTGGAAGAAAATTCTGACGTCGGTGCCGACGTTCCTGTCAGCATCGCACAGACGTGCTCTCCAGTTCGCTGCAATTATCGGCCTGTTAACATCAACTCAGGATGTAACACCTCGAGGTCGGTTGCAGCTTCGGCCGTTGATGATGCACCTCAACAACCATTGGCCGAAACGGCACCTGAATCCTACTGTCCCTGTGACAGAGGATGTCAAATGTCTCCTACGCTGGTGGCTGCAGCCGGAGAACGTGATGATAGGTGTCACCTTCCTACCCTTTCAGCCGTCCCGTCAACTGTTCACGGACGCATCGATGGAAGGATGGGGAGCACATTTGGGTTCGAGGTCAATATCCGGCTTGTGGAACGACAGCCAGAGGAAGCTACATATCAATGTATTGGAGTTCCAGGCCGTAACCCTGTCCATACAGAGATTGCTTCCAGACCTCAAGAACCAACGCTTGTTAGTAGCAACGGACAACACGACAGTCCTCGCCTACATAAACAAGCAGGGAGGGACTCACTCTCCCCAACTGCTGGATCAAGTACAGAAATTCTTCAGCCTATGTTGGGACAACGGAATTTCTGTGCGAGCTCGCCACATTCCCAGTCATCTGAACGTCTTAGCCGACGCACTGTCCAGACCAAATCAGATAATAGCGACCGAATGGCAGCTCCACGAAGACATCCTAGCCCAGATGTCTCGGATATGGGAGACGCCGAACGTAGATCTGTTCGCCACCCGTTGGAACCATCTACTGCCGGCCTATGTGTCTCCCGTTCCGGATCCAGCAGCCCTGGCAGTCGACGCCCTGTCTTTGGACTGGTCCGACATGATTGCGTACGCCTACCCGCCGCCAGCAATCTTGTCACAAGTCCTCCGGAAGATCCAAGCACAGCCGAGCGTGGTCTACCTTGTGGCTCCGTGGTGGCCCACTCGCCCTTGGTTTCCAGACCTGATGGATCTTCTCATAGACGTGCCTCGTCGGCTGCCGCTTTGGTGGAACCTGCTTCGTCAGTCGAGATCCAGCCTGTATCACTCGAATCCCGGTCTATTTCAACTGACCGCATTCAAGTGCTCCAGCATCAGCTCGTTGAGGCTGGATTTTCTGTCGAAGCGTCCGAAAGGATGGCCCGGTCCACCAGAGCATCAACGACTGCGGTGTACCAGAACAAGTGGAAGTCCTTCGCTACCTGGTGTTTTGGACGTGGAATTGTTCCAACCTCTGCCTCTGTTCAGCAGGTAGCAGACTTCCTTTTGCATCTGTTCCATGACAGGCAGCTTGTTCCGGCCACGGTCGACGGCTATCGGTCCGCTATCTCCAGGGTACTTCAATTGACCACAGGTGTCAACCCATCACTCGACGTCAACCTTTCTGCCCTTCTTCGTTCCTTTCGGGTGGAGAGGCCTACTCCGACGCCGCAGCTTCCTAAATGGGATTTGGCTCTGGTTTTGAGACGGCTCTCTGAGCCGCCCTTCGAACCCATCGGCACCTGTGAGTTGAAGTTTCTATCTTACAAGACCGTATTTCTGATTGCCTTTGCCTCTGCCGCCCGCGTATCAGAAATCCATGCCTTGGACTTAAGGTCTTTGAGATACAACCCTAAGTGGACCTGGGTGGCGTTATCTACTCTCCCGGATTTTGTTGCGAAGAACCAGTCCCTCTACGACAATCTTCCGAGAGAGTTCGTCATCCCGGCTCTGTCCAACATCCTGTCCGCGGCTGTTGATGATGACAGAGTCTTGTGCCCCGTCAGAGCTCTCTCCTGTTACCTGGCACGTGTGGAGCATATGAGAGCTGGGCGGGTGCGTCTTTTCATCCCGTTTGGGCCCTCTTCCAAGCAGGAGATATCTAAAAATACTATATCTTCCTGGCATGCCAAGACTATTCGTTTTGCGTACACGGACGTACCACCTGAGGTTATCTCCTTGTCCAAGGTCTCCGCCCATGAGGTCAGGGCCATGGCGGCATCCTGGCCTCTATGGACCAATAGATCCGTGTCCGACATAATGAGGGCCTGCTACTGGAGGAGTAATGTTACCTTCGTGTCTCACTACCTCCGGGATCTGACGCTCCAACGACGGGACATCTTCTTACTGGGACCCCTGGTGGCTGCCCAGTCAGTTGCGGACCCGTCTACGCACTAGACCTCCTAGTGATTTTACCATTTTTTTAAAAATCTGGTAAGTGTCTGCTCTCCCCAAATTTTCAAAAAAGGGGGGGGGGGGCGGGAGGTTTTGGTCTAGTGCTTGTCAGCCATTCACTAGGCCCGCTTATATGTATATATTAGGGCTGGGTGATTATATCGATGGCCATACCGTCATGTTATATGTCTTTATGGCACTCGATTATCTCGCTGACTCCTGTTTTGCCTTGCGGCCTATGCTTGAGAACTTTTCTGTTTGACCACTATTTCCCTCCTCCTGCTATGATATTCTAGCAATAAGGTATGTAAAGGTAAGTTTTACAGCGCAAGAAATATGAAAAATTTGAAAATCAATTTTCCTATTTCTAAGCTAAAACTTACCTTCACATACTGTGATGGCCCTCCCAGCCTCCCCACTAATGGGTTATTCACGCTGCGATTGAATAGGAAAGAAGGAAGTGACGTGGTCAGACAGAGAGGATTCTGGGTACTCGCGCATGGGCATTGGGGCATTACAGGGACTATTTCTTTTGGTTCTGTGGTAAGGTTTTACAATGGGGCAATCGCGTAGGAACACGATAGCAATAAGGTATGTGAAGGTAAGTTTTAGCTTAGAAATAGGAAAATTGATTTTCAAACTTTTCATTTTTTTTTTTTTATTGAAATTGAAGGGCCACTTCTCATACAGATTTTGCAGCCCATCAACATAATGCTTGATTTTTATCTCCTTATACATTCTTTTTTTGTCAATTACTAATTTTATTAACAGAATGGCTTTAAAATGGATTGATAGGACATTGGTGCTGTTAGCGCTGGCATAATCATGTGGCACAGGGTAAAGTCAGCTAAATATATCTTAGTCTAGGCTGCATCAACCCCTGCATACACACATAACTAAAATGCAGTCAGAGGAAATATGCTGCCATCAGTGGATGGTCAGTATGTAGAATTTAAGGATTAAAGTGACACTGATATTCTGCTTTACCTTTCAGGCCTCATATTGAGGCCTGTAATGGTTGACTTATTGCATAATGCAATTTACATAAGTGGACTAGTACACCCCTTGTGTCAACAAAGTAAACACTTCATTTCCAAAATTAGTGCTATTTCTCTCCATTACTGATATAATAATTTGATCCTGTTCCCAAGTCCATTTCTTTAGTCTCTAGTGGCTGTGAAGGCTTGGGCTTCCAGATGTCTGGGATGCATTCTGGCCAGTTTTCAATGAATAAAATCACAAATTTTCACTCGGTTAATGCTCATTTTTTTAATTTTTTTTATGTGGAGGTCCCCAGAATTTATTTGAAACTCGAGATGTGAAATTGCACATACTGTCGCATTTTGACAGCATAATTACAAATGTTGATAATTATTTCTTGAACTGAAAAAGTAAAAGATTTTTGATGTGAAACTATTACATACCTGCTATATGGCACATCCCATTTTTACATGTGTATCTAATTGAAGTAATCCATCGGAACCACTGATGATTTTCCAATAATAGAGAAGAAAAGCAACTCCAAGTTATGATGACAATTTCATTCTGTATATTTCACTGTTAGTTATAGCATCTTCAGCAGTGAACAAAGTTACAAACAGCTCCATACGCACAGTATATACAAGGCATAATGTGATCTTAGCCAATACACATTTATGAATAGGTGAGCTAGTAAATTATGTCAGGCAGGGTGGACGGATAGTAAAATGCTGTCATTTTCAGAAATTTGTTAAGCGATGACCGGACAGCTACAAATGGTGTGATTCAGGTACATGTAATACAATACACACTCTAATTGATGAAAACAATACATAATCTTCTTATCTGGCAAGAACTAACTAAACTGTGCACAAATGAATAAAGTATTGTGATATAGTGGGTATGTACCTACATTGAATATTTCTACATGTCATGAAGTTTGGATAAGGACTGTCATTTTAAGATAATATAGGTATAATTTTCTTGGCAATCCACATCAGAATTGATGGAATCCTACAAATGTTGTAACTCGCATGTTTCATAATTGTATATTCCCATGCGAGTTAGAACAATTGTGGAGTGTGTATTGTAACACCTGAATCACACCATTTGTAGATCGCTGACAGGTCATCGCTCAACATTTAACAATTTCTGAAAATGATGGCATTTTAATATCCATCCAACTTGATGGACATAATTTACTGGCTTACATGTACCTATTCATAAATGTGTATTGGCTATGGTCACATTATGCCTTGTATATATACTGTGCATATGAAGCTGTTTGTAACTTTGTTCAACGCTTAGATGCTGGAACTAATAGCAAAATATAAAGAATAAAATTGTGATCCCGGCTACTCAGAGTTTCTTTTCTTCTCTATAATAGAAGTAAAGTGGTGTGTTTTGGTGCATTTTGACAGAATATTTAGACTTTGAAGATATGTAACGATGCCCCAAAATGAACTGAAATTTCCATGTTATCTGTTTGTCTGTCTGTCTCTCTGTCTGCCCATCTTTCTTGTCATACCACATATGCAGCTGGTGATGGATCAGAAGCCTAATTAATGAAATTGACTGACCTTCACCTGTTTTATCGAGGTCAAATTTATTATTAGAAAGGAGTGAAGATTGGCTCTCCAAATTCATCATGCTTCTCCAATTGGTGAGTGGGTGGTTGGGTGGGTTCAGGTTCCTGTTGCTTCAATGCATTTTGCTGAGAAGCAACAGGAAATTGACAATGTGATGTCTAGCACTGTAATATCACTTGTCTTTATTGCACCATGTAAGCGTCTTGTCTGTGTCTTGTGCGCTGTCCATAGTGTTTTATAGGGTGGATGGAGGGTGTCTGGTTCCATGCTGCTTCAAAGATTTCTTCTTTGAAGTAGCAGGAACACAACTGGACTGGGTGGTGCTTAGTTGGTTCGTCGTGATATAGCTGAAATATTGTTGAAAGCGACGTTAAATTCTATTCACTCACTCACTCACTCCAATTGGTGACGGACTACAAGCCTATCCCAGTTGACTGAACCTATTTTCTCAAGGTTGTATACTTTATATTATGATATAACATGAAATATAGCTAGGCATTCTAAATTGATACCACATATGCAACTGATGATGGACCTGAAGTCAATGAATAGGACTGACATTGACCTATTTTCTCAAAGTCAAAAACTGTATGTTAAGTCACTTGTTAACTGCCAACATACACTCCAAATATATTTGTTGTGATTGTGGTTGTCTTTCAGAACAATCTAGCGAATTTTGCATACATGTGTTCCAACAGCCTCAACAGCCCCGCCCCCTGTACAGACCTTTTGGTCTTTGGTATATGTTGGCATATGTGGGAAGTTGATGCTGGGTTGACATCGGGCCTTACAGACTAGTCTTTTGTGTTAAATGTTGTCATTTTCATCTGACGACAATACAGCTCCCCAATCCCCAGTCTACGAGTTGTCACAGCGAAACAGCTCACCAATTACCAATATACGAGTTGTCAGAGCATTTCCATCCTCATAGATTTGTATCTAATATATGCCGGTGCTAGGGGCTGTGTGGTCATACCATCCAAGTTGCCACATGAACAGGTACAATAAAAGCGTTATTGAGATACAACACATATCACGAATCGTTAGATTCTTGGTATGTGCTTTAGAGTAGGTTAACCGGTAGACTATGCTCTGCCAGTATGTCGGCACCTCTTCCCACTTCCTTTATATGTGTTGTAATTCAACAGTAACTTAAATTATGCTGAAAAGGCTGAGCTGTTGAAACACTCTCCATTTCCTAGCTCTGGCATGCTGCATCACTTTCGAAATATGGGTACCATGACAGAGTATTTAATTATATTCCTACATTGTGAAACACCCTGCCAGAAAATACTGGCTCGGGTGAGAATCTAACTCAGAGTAATTGAACACAGTCAGTGAAGGTTCCTGATTTACATTGAATGTCATTATTGCCTAAGTAGTATTAGCAGCATTTTACAACAACAACAATTCGCTGACTTACAGTGAAAAATTATAGTGAAAGGTATTTATTTTTTGTTGTTTGGCATTTTTATTTGCTGGCATTATTTCAGATAGAATACAGCAGCCTAATTCATACGATCAGGAATAAGAATGGGGTAAAAGCAGGCCTCGAAAATTGGTTCATTGACGTAACCGAAAAATCGGTTACGGTAAATTTGGCTTGCGTAACCTATTGTTCGGTTACGATGTTAATTTTTACGTAATCAATTGGTTTCGCAAAACGGTTACGTAATTACAACAGTGTACGGTACCGTCAATGAGTGAAAAAAAAGACTGTCCACAGCACGTGGGCAGCGACTGAACAGACAAATGAGTTAACATACGGGAATGGGATTGCACACGTAAATCGCTTCCACCATTCCTGGTTGGCTATTGTGACTCTGGCTGTATAATTCATTCGCCATTTCCTTGTGATTCCATTGAAATCCTGATTGAAAAGAGAAGTTGAACACGCCGCCTGCAAATTTAAAGATGGCGGAAGTGACAATGAGTGTTAACCGCAAGCTCCGCGCTCCGAGATAATTCCTCCATGAGGAGCTCCGCATGTCACCTCTGCTGCTAGCTCTGTGAAGAGCGCCCCACGGAGCAACAACCTTGGAGCGAGGAGGCTTGCGGGTAACCCTTCCAACTCGTTCAAGTTTGATAAAGCTGTTTCCTGGCCGCACATAATAGTTTGCCGGTCCTGAACCCAGGATAGACAAAACAGTCTGTGCAAGCTGACAGACAGACACCTGCCACGTGGTTGTCTACAAATTCAGGGCCGAGTTTGCGACTTAGTTTCGCTTTTAAAACATGCTGAAAGACACACGTCATGTGGTTAAAGTTTGCACAGTGGACAGACAGAGAAGAGGTTGGGACTTTTGTTACCAGAACATATGTCCAAGAAGAGCATTCACGTAACCGATTTTTCGTTCTGGCCATTTCTGATTTGCGTAACCGACACGCGAACGATCGTTTCGTTCGCGCCAAATTTCGAGGCCTGTAAAAGTCTTTATGTTCAAACTTTCATAGGGAATATAAAAGTGGCAATTTGACATTTTATTTTTATTAGATTTTTTAATATCGGAGGGCCCACAAAATAAAGTTGGTGTTGCCTAGCTCACACTGGGTTTTGGCCATTGGTGAAGAAATCCCTTCTCAGAGGCACTACTACCAGGGATGATTCCTGATTGCTCATCCCCCAGGGGTATGTGCCCCATCCTCTGTCCCATCCTAAAAAAAATTGCCACCACTAATAGGGGTTGTGCCCAAATTGGGGAGATCTAAAGCCCTGCGAGTACCAAATTATGTGTTACAAAATTATCTGGGGAAATGCTCTTCGCCCGTGTTTCACACGAGCTTTCATTAACCCCCAAAAACTCAAAAACTATATGTCTGATTGACAGCCAACTTGGACAGTGGATTGGCATGAGAGAGAGAATGGCTGGGATTGTTTTTCCGGCAACCTGTGTAATCCAATATGGCCGCCATGGCCTTGATCTCTATTCAGCAATTGATGCTAATAATCTTATGACTGCAGTAACTCGAAAACTATTTGTCTGATTGACATCAAACTCGGAAAGTGGGTTAATATGTGTGAGAGGATTGTTGGGATTATTTTCCAGCAGCCTGTGTTTTCCAATATGGCTGCCATGGCCACCGAGGTCTTAACCCCTATTCAGTCATGGTACCATACATACTAAGCTTGTGAATGCAATAACTCAAAATGATTTGTCCGATTGACATCAAACTTGTACAGTGGGTTGCTATGCATGAAAGGATGACTGAGATTGTTTATCGGTATCCTGCATAATCCAGTATGGCCACCATTGCCTTGACCCCTATTGTGCCATGTCACATAAGCTTGTGACTGCAATAACTAAAACAAAAATTGTCTGATTCTCATCAAACTTGTACAGTGGGTTCGTATCAGTGAGAGGATGGCTGGGATTATTTTTTGGCAACCTGGATAATCCAATATGGCTGCCATGACCACCGTAGCCTTGACCCATGTTCATTAATGCTACCTAAGCTTGTGAATGCAATAACTCAAAAACGATATGTCCAGTTGACATCAAACTTGAACAGTGGGTTGGTTGAGTAAGAGGATGGCTGGGATTGTTTTTCGGCAACCTGCATAATCCAATATGGCTGCCATGGCCTTGAGCTTCTATTGAAACATGCTGCATTAGCTTGTGACTGCAATAACTCAAAAACTATTTGTCCGATTTACACCAAACTTGGACAGTGGTTTGATATGAGTGAGATGATGGCTAGAATTGCTTTTCCACAATCTGCATAATCCAATATGGCTGCAATGCCAAATAAGCTTGTCACTGCAATAACTAAAAACAATTTGTCCGATTAACTCCGATGAACAGTGGTTTGATATGAGTGAGATGATGGCTGAGATTGTTTTTCACCCATCTGCATAATCCAATAGGCCACCATGGCCTTGACCTCAGATTCGGCCCTTCTAGGCTTGTGACTGCAATAACTGAAAAACGATTTAACCAGCTGACATTCGGTATAAGAGTAGCAATGGCTGCTTAGCATTTGCATGTTTTCGGCAACCTTCATCACATGTTCTACACATATCACACATTACTATTTACCATATTTCACATAGTTTAGTTGAAATGTATACAATCTCGTATTTTGAAACGTCTGCATTTCTTCATTAAAACTGAACTAAACTGTCCAATAAATTCTTTTCTATTCTCAGATAATGTAACAAATGTTTTAAGCACTCAATACACAAACAAAAGTTCCAATCATTCAGTGTACAATTTTAAATACAACAGTTTTATAAAACTTCCATGTTGCCGTACTGTCTATGGTATCGACAGTGGGGGACATGGACCGCTCAGGTTTTCATTTTCTCTAAGATCGCATGGCATGTTGAGTGAAAGTTTTTTCACTGAACCCTAAAATCCCATTAAAGTCCATGTTTTATTTCTTGGATTCTCTCATTCACATGAAAATAATTTATGTAAAAGACATGGTCATTTTATCTGAATGCTGGGTGGCATCACCCAGCATGGGCAGAACCCTGAACAAAATTCCGTAAGGGGCACTGAATACAAAGTGATTGGCTGGCCAAAATTTGGGGAACATGAACTGTACCTGCTGTAAGCTTATTCAACAGTTGGTATTCATGTTGTTATGCCATGGATATGGTAATCCTTTTATTAATTCAATCGCAGAAAGTTAAATTTCCCACCAGAAAATCTGGGGTGATCAAATTTATCAGAAGAGGAAGTTCTCAAACTTAAATCACTTAAGTTACAGTAATTTTAATAATTACAACGCATATAAGTGGGAAGACTGGTGCCGGCATACTGACAGAGCCACATGACTTCACATTATAGTCTTCTGGTCGTTTGGACTTTTATGAATCTGTGGGTTAGGCAACCTGGAATTGTCTATTATGTTGAAATGACTTTTGACATATTTAGGTGATCTGCCATCATGTCGGTTTCACGTATCCTTCTAGCCAGCTTTATTTGTTTTCATGACCCCATCAGTGATATATGTCGGGCATGTTTACATCCATACTGGATTGTTGTTCTATAGATGTATCCACATCAATTCCCTGGTATTTGTTTGTAAATATTTGGTACATATATCTGTTTCATGTGAATTCTGTATTCACGACATTTTATGTGCTACATATTAATATTATCACTTACATTCCAAACATGAGGTCTTGAGTCCTAACATTATAGTGTCTAGTGTGATCACTTGTATTATAACAAAAGTATTGGTAGTTTTTCTGATCAATATTTTAACATGGCATTGTAACGTGACAGAACCTACGAAGTAGAGTAGGCATTAGGACTCCGACGAAATCCCCCCCAAAGTTGAAAATGCTGCTTATTTTAAGATGGGCACAGCCCTAGTAAGAATCAGTGTTTTCATCAAAAATTTTCATCAATAAGTAAATAACTTGCATGCAACTTACATGCAAGTGCATAAATGTTGGCCACAAAAAGATGCTATGTTTCTGTGTTAATAGACACTCCTAGATCCTTAGATTTACTATTTATAAGGGTATGTCTTGTATGGCGGGTGATAGTATTGATGTCCTCATCAGAGTATGTAATGTGAAAGCCTGAACATAATGAAAGGTGGTCAAGCCATGTTAAATAACAAGTGTGTGTCAGTTAGAGAGAAAACCTTGTAAAGTTGATTGCTTCTCTTTATTTTAAATCCAGTGAGAAAGAAAAAGGTGTTTGGTAGGTAGTGGATGTTTAATGTTGTTCTCACATATACTTGTTTATGGAGATATATAACCAGATCGTTGTGCACTTCACCGGCAGACTAACACTATCATCACTCTCATGTGAACTATGATATTATCATAGGAATATGAATATCTGTAGCACAGTAGCATACATTCACATGATCATGTTGCTGATGATTATTTATTTATGTATATGGATTTCTGTCTTTCAGTTGTCTTCCTGCCAGCACATGTACCATATTTATCCTAAAATAACAGTTTTCCATTCATACATGTACATGTGTGTACTGTCAGCAAAAATATATATTGATTGATCAATGATTTTTTTGTGTAAACATTATCTGATGTAAGCTCGGGTAAGGCTGGTGTGGGTGTGATTCACTGTCCTATTTCTGGTGTAATGCACAGGTGTGTTACAGTCTCTCCTGTTTGTAAACTTTGCGAGAGCTGTTAATCACTCTCCTAGATTTTGTATTTCACTCTTGTCAGTATCACTCTCCAATACATTTCATTTTGCGGCAGAGTGATCACTCTCCTCAAATTACAAAATGGTTGAATGCGACGTGAAGTCATATTTACTCTCTCACTATTCAAAAATGTGAGACTGGTGTGAGTACATGTATACTTCATCATCCTATAGGCTATAAGCAAGAAGCGTCATAATTTGTTCTTGGAATATAGATCGGGAAATGTTGGGGAAGACCAACTCATGGTAATAAACAGGTCTACAAAGTTTCAGAAGTAGTCCGTGACAACTGTTGGACTAGTTGATTACACATGAACATGGAATAGAGGCAGAAAATTAGCCAAGTCCTAAATATGTCAAAAATTAATATTTCATCACATAAATAGTACATGCATATCCCAAACCATATTAAGTACAGAGTTTAAGAAGTATCCATTGAAACTGGTGGGCTAGGATTTCACAGGAACATGATCTATTTACTGGAACAGATGCATAAATTCGACAGTCAGAAAAGTAATAAAATGTATATTTTGTCACATAATAATAGGACATGCACATCTTCAAACCATGTTAGACAAGTTTCATAAGCTTCTGATGAAAACTCTGGGAGTAGAACTACATGTATATAAGGTAAGGTGACAGAGAGAGACTGACAGACAGGTCAAACATTCTATACCGCCCAGTATACTTCATATGAAGAGGCATAAAAACCTCCAATGGTTTCAGAGATATGGATGTTTGAAATGGGAACAGTAGGGGCGGAATAGTTTCTCGGTAATACCTAAGAGCATTCACTTCGTAGAAATGCTGTAATTTAGTCAGATTGTTGTTGCTGATTGTTAACCTATAAGTTTGATTGAGCTGTCTTAATTCCAAGAATGGTATCCTGTACCGGTATTAATTTATCTGTTACTAACCCACAATAATACCACTCACTCTGTAAAGCAAAATAACTTATTTTCTCTGCCTTGAATGAAATAGCTATGATAAACTAAAATAAATGCAAAACAAGTTCTACTTCATCGATTGTGAACAACTGATGATTAACTACGAACTGTCACTGACAGAACTAATGCAAATGTCCCTCGGCACATGTTCGAGAGTTTACAGCCAAAGCCAATACTGTAAAGAATAGCAAATACTGCAGCATTGATGTCCAGCACTCACTGGTGTAAAACGTTTTGTGGAGAACTCTTGTCGTGTATTGGACATTTATATGTAATGAAACCAGAATAGACTTAAAAATTTGTCATTGGTGTTCATTCTATGTCATGAGAAATAAATCATGAAATTACAACTTAAGGGGCATAGCATATTAACCCCACTTACAAGATGATTTCAGATTGACAAGACTTGAATTTTGGAAGGGATAGCAGCAGTGTAATTGGCTTTGAGAGAACATGCAGATGATCCCAGTCTGAAGAGGTTCACTGCCTGGTTGTTTCCCTCTCACTCAGTGCTGCTAGATGGAATTCTATCAAAAATAAGAGCAAGCTAGGCCACCCGAATCCATTCTGTAGAGGCCTGGAGAATCCATGAGAGAGGCATTAATATAGGCTTGCCTGTTCACCAATCCCAGTTTCCTTTGAGGAAATAAATATATCATTTAAACCAATTCATTCTTGTACAAATTGGTGCTGTGACTGTAAAAAGTAGAAACTGTCAGTGAGCTTTTGAGCTCTGTGCTGTCTTAATTTCAAGTTGAAAGATGATGGATACCACTGACTGATCATGTGAAGGAACCCAGTCAAATCATATCTCAACAGGGGTCTACCTGGGTTTGTTTATTCTGATTTTTGGAGTACAGTGGGTGGACTCCCTCTTCCCAGAGTTGTTTGCATCTACAGCCTGTGTTGTAATGCTGTGCGGCAAACATCATTATCTTGAACATTTCCCAGTTACAGTTTTACAAGCCCCTCTATGGGTTACCATAAATATTTTCTGTTGCCATGTATTTCTCCCTGAGGCACTGGTTAACTGTTACAGTTACTGGTACCATAGGTTACCAATTTATTTACCCCTCTGTCAAAATTTGGCCAAAGGGTATTGTCGTCATCATGTATATCCATCCGTCCATCAGTCCGTCACAGCTTTCTTGTTACCAAGATTTCTTTAGAATGACATATCCTAGGCACACCAAACTTGCAGTGCACATCCATATGCTCGTGACCCGGAACTCTATTGAATCTGGACCCGATTGGGTGGAAACTTTGTTGGCCATCTTTAACTTATGCAAAACCAATAATCTTGTGTATCTCGGAAACCATTTCGCTGTTCAGTGTGAAACTTGGTATAGATCATCGATACATCAACATCTTAGCTTGCTAAGGGCATTTCACGTTTCACTTAACACTACCCTTAGATTGCCGCTGTGATTCGGCATGTATTTCACCCGGCGCCATCTATCTAGAGGGAGATAATCCAGTTCGAAAGTTGTTCCCAAAGCATGAGGTCAAATGTCGGCCCCATTTAAACGAGCCAATGAAATTATCTGTATTCAAATATTTCTCAGGCATGCAGAAATGTCAGTTTCACGAGGCGCAAGACTGGGGGAGTCTACGTGAGACCAAAACGAAGTTGTGCGAATTAGCTATTTTATTTCTCACTCTAGTGGGGCATGCTTCTTTGTTTATCTTAAGAAGAATCATATTACAAACGGCCTAACATATTTGAAAACAAAATAAAATGGGTGGCAGACCACAAGAAAATGATATGCTTTTTATTTTGTGATGGGGGCACTTCTGGAGGTGTGTCTTCGTTGTATGAATGTGGTTTCCACCCGGTTGGTAGCCATCTTTAATATATGCAAAATCTTTAATGATGTATATCTCTGATACCATTTAAGTGTTCTATACAAAACTTGGTATTCAGCATCGATGTATCGAAAGACTTGCACTGAATGACCACATCAGTCCTTCTGAGTGGCGGGAAGGATGGGTGACCATCTTTAATTTATGCAAAATCATTATTGATCTCTATCTCGGATACAGTTCAAGTGCTCGATGTAAAATTTGATATACATCATTGATGCATCAAGAGACTTACAATGAATGACAGAACTGGTTTCTCTGATTGGGCAGAAATCTTGGCGACCATATCTAATTTTTGCAAAATCATTACTGATCTATATTTGATACCGTTTTAGTGCTTCATATGAAACTATAAATCATTGATACATCAAGAAACATACAATTAATGACAACCAGTTCCTCTGATTAGGTGGAAAACTTGATTGCCATTTTTAGTTTGTGCAAAATCTATACCTCTGGTACTGTTTAAGTGTTTGATGCAAGACTTTGTATACATCATCAATACATCAAGAGACTAAAAATGAATGACAGAACCGTTTTCTCTGATTGGATAGAAACCTTGGCAGCCATTTTTTTAGCTCGCCGTATACGAAGTAGGCGAGGTATTGAGAGAGAGAGGGGGAAAGTGGCGGTGTTGGTGTCGGTGTCCGGTTAAGTTTTTATGTTTAGCACAACATTAGACTTAAGCTGGAAGGTTAATGTTTTTTGTTTAGGCTGGACTTGGAATACTTTTGACTTCTTTTGGACTCTGAAAGTTTTCTGGGTTAATGTTTTCTGTTTAGGCTGGACTGCTTCAAAAAAAAGGTAATCTTTATTTCAAGTTTTATAATATAGTTCATCTTTCAAACCAACTTCAACATCACTGACAAAGAAGTCAAATTTTTATAACAATATGTATTGTCATTGCTAGTGATGTGCAACCTGAAGGGCTCGATCTTTATGCGAAGCTGCATGTTATTGACAAAACCCAAAACGGCGAGCTGCCGGGTTACACATAACCCTTGTTAATTTATGTAAAATCATTGATGATCTATATATCCTTTTGATACTGTTCAAATGTTCAGTATTGATACTTCGTACACATCATCGGTACATCGAGACAAGTAATGACTGCCAGTTTTCTCTGATTGGATGGAAACCTTAGGGGCCATTTCTAGTTGCTAAGGGTTCAGGTTCCTGTTGCTTCAATACATTTTGCTGAGAAGCAACAGGAACTTGATAATGTGATGTCTAGCACTGTAATATCACTTGTCTTTATTGCACCGTGTAAGTGTCTTGTCTGTGTCTTGTGCGCTGTCCTCAATGTTTTATAGGGTGGATGGAGGTTGTGTTGTTCCATGCTGCTTCGACGATTGCTTCTTTGAAGTAGCAGGAACACAACTGGGCTGGGTGGTGCTTAGTTGGTTCATCGTGATATAGCTGAAATATTGTTGAAAGCGATGTTAAATTCTATTCACTCACTCTAATTGCAAAAGTTTTGATAATCTGTATATTTGTCACTCGTCTTCAAAGTAGTACGGTTCAAATTGAATACATTATGAATGGCTGGCGCCCAGAGCCAAGGGGTTTTCAGATGCGCAGCTTTGTATTTAATCATGGTAACGTGCAGCTGGTTTCCTGAGAAAACATTACAGCACAAGCCAGATCTAGATCATGTCGATAGCTGATCAGTCTGAAGTTTGTCGCCCAGACTGAGATAAAAAATTGGGTCGATGTTCATCTCTCCCACATCAATTTCATAAAGATTGACTGTGAAATTTACCTGTCAAGCTCGCGAGAAATAAAGCCGAAACCTGAAGTTCCAAGCAGTATTAGGCATTTAAAAAGATCCTGATGAAAATGCTTGACAATCGTGCTAGTTAAAATATCTTCCATTTACAAGAATGCTGATTTGGCTGAAAAGCTGATTTGACTGATTTGAAAAGGATTTTACAGATTTAGTTATTCAGTGGAGAGAAGGTGGAGAACATGATTCTAATCAATCACCTTAATATGCTGCATCAAATCATACATTAATATGACCAGAGAATCCTTCACAATATTATAGATATAATATGCAGGCTTTGCAGCACATCAAATTACAAGGTGATGAAAGTGCAATAAGGGAGTAATACAAATTTATATTGCGTGACTTCAGTGTCCCCTGAGTGAGTTATGGCAATGAAAATGTTATAATTGACATGTCTGAGCTAAGTACAAATACATGTATACTGTCTGAAGTTCAAATGGATGTACAATTATTGAGCCTGCGGTGATAAACAAATCAATAGGGAATAGGTAACACAGCTTGTACATTACGTGAACTAATCACATTCATCAGCAACTACATACACAGACAGACAGTCTGTTTACACTGGGTGTCAATAGCAATAAGTTTATCATTATGTCATCACCCATTGAACATTCACCAATAATGGAGATGTCTGATGTAAATGGTGCAGGTAGCTATTTTGTTAAAGGGGAGATGCGATTCTCCTAAATATTTGTATTTTCTACAAGTTGATTAATGATAGCAATATCGGTCTATCAACTTCACCTGGTTTAATTTGAAGTTTGTTTCTTTGTTTGAAACTTTTAAATAAACTGCTACCCCAAGATCTGATTGGTCTGATTTGCAAAAGTGATCAGTTATCTATCCTGGTTTGTGATGTCACATTGTTACAGGTATTGACGTTCAGCCAGGCGGTCTGGTGTGACGTCACCAACTACATGTAGTGTCAAACAACGTCGGATAAGCAATACGGAATTTCTGGAATCGGGTGGGCTTGAGATAACAACTTTGGAGCCCTTTTCTTAAGCTTGGAGATAAAATACTTCAAATAAAGCCTAATGAAGTAGGTGGGCTGAGATTTCCACTGCAAAATTCCAAGCATAAAATGCCAGTGACATACATGTAAACACTCGGCCTTGGGGTCTCGGATGTGAAGAGAATTAGTACCCAAATGTCCTGATATGAGTGAAATATTGTTGAGAGTGATGTTAAATCAATTTATGAAAAGACAAATATTTTAATTGGAATAACTTATACAAGTACCTGTCCATCTCACATTCGATATACATACTCACCTACATGTATTTGTAATACCAGAGAAATAAGCTTTCCTATGATATGTACAATGTATGATGATCCAGTGGGTAAGTGAATATCTGCTCAGGTGGGTCACAAACATACCCTTCAAGATGAAATCAGCATTCAGAGAACATGTATGCCTCCAACTGCAGAAAAAAGCGAATGTAGCATAATTGAATTACGGCAGAGTTTGTTCAGTTCAATAGAGGCTATAACTATAAGGAAGGAGCCTCATAATTTGTTCTTGAAGTATAGATGGAATAAACCTCAGTGAACTCCTGGTAAGTGGTAGACCTACCGGGGAGAGTGTACAGTACATTCAATTTTTTTAGCACATGATGACGTGCATACCATACCGGAATAAATAAAGAAAATCAACGAATTCCAACTCGTTTTTCCCCTGCGAAGTACTGCTGATCTTGTGTCTTTCAAATATGTTCAGGCTGTTTGCTGAAATAATAATATTACATGTATTATTATTAATAATTAATTATTATCATATTAATATTTTAATATTGATTTTCATCAGAAATGGAATTGACATTCAAAGAATTGCCTGTATCCACAGAATCTGAATGTAACATAACAGAATTATGGCAGATTTTGATGTGTTTGTTTCACTCAAAAGAGTCTATAAGGAAGGACCATCATAATTGTAGTTGGAATAATTAGATGGGAAAATATCGGTGAAGACCAACTCGTGGTAATTAAACATGTCTACAAAGTTTCAGAAGCATCCTGTGAAAACTGTGGGACTAGTTTATTACACAGCACACAATTAAACAATATTAGCAATATTTCAATGGTTTCACTTTGTTGACCTGTTAATTGTGTTTGTAGTGGCATCAAACACTAACATAGTAAGGAAAGTGGGTTGGAGAGAAATTTGATGGGTGATATATCAAATGTTGAGTGAATGGGGAGGATGAGTGGCTATTGGGAGATTTAATTATGAATGTCCATGGTGATAATTAATCAAAGTTGCCACTAAGAATCGGTCCGAGAAGAGAGAGTGAGGGGGCTTGACAGATGAAAATATTGTGTGATACCTCTGTAGTTATGGGAATTAGGAGAAGGTATATTGTTTGATAGGAATGTGGGGATTAAACAGTGTCTATGTGACACTGTTACGAGGGATCATGTGTAGGGCGGGTTGGGGGAAACGGGTTGCACGGCGTGTTCGCACGACCTGTGCCCATCGCGGTGCGATGGAGTGCCCAAGTACATCCATCCATGGCATGGCACAAGGTGAAAACTATTTGTCAGCCCTACATTTTGTCTCTGATAATAGTTCCACCAGGAGACTGCAAATGTGTTTATTAATTACATTTGACTTTAGAATAATGTTGTACATTGTTAATTTCAGAGGGCTTAGTGAACCACTGGCCATGTAATCCTAAAAGAACCATCATAGCTCATATCCCAGAGAGTAACGAGATCTGTTCGTATGGCAGCGGTTATGGAGGTAACTCTCTCCTGGGCAAGAAGTGCCTCGCTCTCAGACTGGGTTCTATCATGGCGAAACACGAGGGCTGGCTGGCCGAGCATATGTTGGTGCGTAATCTCCCTCTGTATCAGTATTATACTGGTTAGAGTTTTCTGGTTGCTGTCCGTCTCGCATTTTGAGGGAACAGGATTTTTGGCAATACATGTATATGGATATGGGAGCCAATTTTTCTCAGAGCAGTGAAATTTTGCACATCATCTGAACATTACTTGTGCATTCTTATCCTGAAATTTTATGAAAATCCAACCAAAACATGGGTCAAATTCACCAAAATGAATTTCACCCTGACAATTTTGCATATTGCATGTTTTTGCATATTGAATTATGACACCATAGAGGCCCAAACGTCATTGTGCTTTGAAAATAACACACGGTATTGAAGATTTTCTTCAGTTCTGAATAGGTTTCCTTTAAGTTTCAGAATAAAAACAAACAAATTACCTAGATATACTGCACGAAATTTCACTGCTTCGAGAAGAACAGGCTCCGATATCTTGCCGAAAATCATGTTTCCTCAAAATGTGAGACTTACAGTAATTGCTTTTGCAACCTCAAAGAAAATGATAATTGCTAGATCTTGTTTCTCATGCTCTGTTTATGGTATGCAAGTATTAAATGTAACCCAACGCATCAAAGGAAATATGCTGTAGGCATAAATGACGATTCGCAGGAGAGACTGCATTCTATGTTGGGATGAGACAAAACTGTCTAGGAGCTATACATCTTTTGAACAATAGATAATTGAGGGGCATACAGTATCAACATTTGTGAATGTCTAATGATCAGTCCATAAGAACAACAGCGAACTGAAGTCTGAGCAAAATTTCCTTCACAAGTATTGTGAAGATTAACAGCTTCCCACTGACTCTCCGTCATTGTTATCAGTGTGTATATTTGCCATAGAGCGGTGCAAATACTGTTGCCATTGGCAGGTGCATCCTTGCATGATAATGACATCACCATCATGACATCTGAGCTATTTGTGATATCAATCTTTATCCAAAAAAACACACAGGCACTAATACATAATGACATCATGATCTGAAAATTTTATACCTGTTTGCTGTTAAATCCTATTGAAAGTGATCCATTGGTATTTTGGTATGGTATGGTTGAGATCAAACATATAATACCTGTACTACAAGGGTATATAAAGATGTTTAATATACATGTAATATCTAATCATCCTCAGATTTTGGGTATTGAGAATTCCCAAGGACAGAAGAAGTATGTAGCAGCAGCTTTCCCCAGTGCGTGTGGTAAGACAAACTTGGCTATGATGAACCCCACATTACCTGGCTATAAGATAACCTGTGTCGGGGACGACATCGCCTGGATGAGGTTTGACGATCATGGTCAGTTACGAGCTATCAATCCCGAGGCAGGATTCTTTGGTGTGGCTCCAGGTGAGTGGTTTTGTTCATTCATAGATCTATAGGGTTATGGGGGAAGTATGGTTGGAATCCACTGATAACCAGGAATGTTCAAAGATTGCATCCAAAATCTGTAACTATAAACTTTGACCAAGTGTCAAAATGGTGGTCCTGCCAGACAACAGATAAAGAAGTACAGCAAGGTCATCAAATCAAAAAACACACTTTTGAAGTGGATTCCAAGATATAGTTGCTTAAATTCACACTGGGTTACCCCAGAAGATATTGGTGTTAGAATGTATCTTACAGTTTTTGATATAAGTTTGGTGAAAGGTGGTCTAAAATTGATTGAATTATTAAGCTTAAGCTTGCCATACATGATCTTGAGTCAAGAGAAGCGAGTGAACAACAGATGCCCTGTGAGAACATTCTTGTGGCATCAGATTGTATACCTCCTGCTGTCGGTTATACCCTCTGATTACATTGAGGTTAAAAACATGGTGCGAATGCAACTTTTATGTGCAAGGCTGTCGACAAATCGGCATCATCCATTACTAACCGGAGCAGAGTGGGCCCAGCATAGATGTTTTATTTCGTGCTTTTGTCAAATAGTTAAGTGTCTAACTTGTTAATTCTTCGAAAAGATGTACTGGATACCTTTACCATTACCATCTCGAGGGTACCTACATGTATCTATTTTTGTGGGAGGCCCGTTGGCCGAGTGGTTTACATCGCCGACATACAGTGCTGGCGATTAGGTGCCTGACTCTTGGGTCACTGGGTCGAATCCCGCACGGGACTCGACCAATTTTTCAGCATTAGAATTTGTGCTATTCTAAGATAGTGTAATCCCAAAATAACGAAAATACTGTATTACCATCTCTCTCGTCTACACATACTTGCAATATCAATCAAACTTGGAAGACTGACTGCTGCACGCCACATGTTTAAACCCAATGCTGTCAGAGTGTGTTATACTGACAGTGTAGGAGACAATGGGGAAATGTATGAGAATTGCTCTGCACTGTTCTATGTGATCTTTATTATATAATCACAAGGAGTGGATGTTGTAATTGTACCGGTATTTTGTACTAATCTGAAGTGATCTTTGCAGGAACATCGAGTCAGACTAACCCCAATGCTATGCACACTATACAGAAGAACACCATATTTACCAATGTGGCCGAGACCAGTGATGGTGGATTCTTCTGGGAGGGTCTCGAAGATGAAATCCCCAAGTTTGTTTCTATCAAATCATGGCTCGGTGTTAGTGACTGGTCTCCAGAGAGCAAAAAGAATTCTGCCCATCCCAATTCCAGGTATGTCCAACAGAATAACATTCCATCAATCTCTGGTACCAATATATGGTCCTATTTTGTATCATCTCAGCTTTCTATTCTCATAATTTGGATCACCTCAGTATTTCCACGAAGTAGGCTCTCATTTGAAAATTGCCTGGTAAATGAGTAAGTCAGTCAGTCCATCTGAATCCCTTCTCCGGTAAAATAAGGAGAACCGTTGACATTAGAACCTTGATTTTTGTCATGACCGTGCACTAGGGGACCTGCTTATATGACCTATAAAACCTTGAAATTGACAAAAAATATGTCCTAATGCTTACCCTACTTTGTAGGTCCTGTGACAGTCACACTGCCATGTTTTTTAATCAGAATATGCACTTTATTTGATTGAATGGACCTTTTGTGGTAACTACACTGCTATGGTACACTCATGTGTGGTACATTCTGTCTTTACATGAAGTTCAAGATATGCAAGTTCTCATTCAGAGAGAGTTACCTGTAATTGGTATTCGATTGAAGATTATCGGATACATTGTTGGCAAAAATGAAGCCACTCAGAGCTATGAAATCTGCAATCTAGGTAAACCAAGATGGTAAATCAGGGGAATACCATCTAGACGTAATGCTATGAAAACTTTGTGCGAAATGTTCGCCGATATTCTGCGAGATCCCATAAACAACCATTTCTGACTTTTCTCTCTGACAATGATTGACATTTACTTCATGGAGATCAACATCTTCGCCCGGCACAATCTTTTGATATTTTCTACCCCCTAACAAAACCAGACTTTTGGGTGGAAGTAAACTCTTTAATCTTCACGGACACAGTCTGGAAATGATGACATATTTGGATACTGTTTTCCAATAATGTTTATATATTAGTCCACGTGCTACCGTGTGTAATTACTGTGGGTATGATTCCAACAAGCTAGTCACCTGATTGGCTAACAACAGTAGTTTCAGATTCGCATGAGATTTATATAGGGCTGAATTCAGATATATAATATTCCGTGATATTATATCTGAGTTTACTGAGATTGTGAAATCTGGTGAGCTGTCTGTGAGCTCGCAACCACATGGTCAACATTGCTTCTCCTCAGTTATACTGCTACATTACAGAATGTTGATGTGATGTGTTCTAAACCTGAGTTCATCCATGTCAAAATAAATCCCTCTTGATGTATAAAATGAAAGCATACAAATTGCTTGTGTTTCAGGTTCTGTGCCCCAGCCTCACAGTGCCCTATAATGGATGATAACTGGGAGGACCCTGCAGGGGTTCCTATCTCGGCGATTATCTTTGGAGGTAGACGACCAGCAGGTAAATAGCTCCGACCACACAGACACCATTAATAATACATATATTTGATTGTATATTCACAGGTTAATGTAGAGCCAGTTGGGTCTGTTGGACCTATTATATACTGAAGAAAAATTGTTGCAAAAGTAGTGCAGTTGCTGGGGTTACTGGTGGTTTATTAGTCTGTTTGAGGCACTCAGAAGAAGACCAGAGCTTCTACAGATAGTTTGATCTCCTATTTGGGCACTTCAAGTTAGCCTGTTATCTACATGTATATACCAGGTTGATAACACATGACCTGGGTCTTTGACTTTGTTCATTCAGCATATACCATATTTACATTTTGTAATTACGAGAACCTCGCAACCAGTTCAGATTCGATGTTAACATTTATCTACTAAATAAATAATATAAACAGACCTATTTTAAGTGCCTTAGGCTCTAGTTAATGATGTCTGATTGGGTCAACTTAAATAATGAATTTGACGGCTCTGTCACATATATAGTAGGCACCATCAAGATCTGACTGATAAATTGTTGAAAGCAATGTTAAATCCTACTCAATCATCCTTCAACCTCTAGTACCAATAAATATAATCATCCAGACCATCGTTGAGAAAACATTTTCTCTAATCAAATTTTAGAGTTCTTAAATTTTTCTGACATTTGACAACCACTCTCTGCAGGTGTACCCTTGGTGTATGAATCGTTTGACTGGGACCACGGTGTGTTTGTTGGTGCTGCCTTGAGATCTGAAGCCACAGCAGCTGCTGAACACAAAGGTAATCTATTCCTGGTGATTTCAACTCTTTGTTAAAGTTCCTGATATGCAAGTTACTCCCTCACACAAATTGGTACATGTAAACCACATTTCCACTTCATCTGTAATTCAGAATACCCAAAAACAATGACCTGATGCATTGATTCAGGGCTTGAGGGAAACTTCGGTATTCAGGTCCATCCATCCGTCCGACTTCATTTCCAGACAAGAACGGATTCTTTCCAAATTTGATATGTGGATACCTTGCCTTAACATCTCCCTTGGCAAAGTTTTTCCTGCCGATCCACCTACAAATGTACATGGCGGCATCTGGGACCCAAGTTAAAATTTCATACCTAGGTGCCATGTTAAATTTTTTTTCCTGACAATAATATTTGAAAAGCTGAGTGGATTCTTTCAAATTTGGTATGTGGGGTACCTTACCTCAAGATCTTGCTTGAGATGTTTTCTAAAAGGCGGCACTACCTGGGGGCCAACTCAAAATTTCATTCCCAGACAATAACATCCAGAAAACTGAACTGGTTCTTCTCCAACTTGGTTTGTGGGTACCTCGTCTAAAGATCTTGCTTTAGATTGTTCTTCATGCTGATCCACCTGTAGGTGGGCCACCTGGGGGGTTAAATCGAAATTTCCTTAAGAACAAATTTGGCATGTGAGTACCTTGCCATAGGATCTTGCTTGAGATTGCTGCCATACTGGGGAGGGACTTCAACCGCTTGAGTTCTCATTAATATTAATATGAAATAATAGTGGCTAGAAATTGCACCAAAATATAAAAAATTGAATATTTGCA
The DNA here is from genome assembly GCA_036873755.1 of Hanleya hanleyi. NCBI lineage: Eukaryota > Metazoa > Mollusca > Polyplacophora > Lepidopleurida > Hanleyidae > Hanleya > Hanleya hanleyi. The sequence continues at coordinate 71,414 of JAVTVY010037933.1, read as the reverse complement.
CAAGTGGGTCTATTTTGTAAGCTGAGAAATAAATAGAAAGAAAAAGACAATTCAGATTGGTTGATTTCGTGGGTAAATATATCTTCCTTCAGGAAAGTATTTTATTTTCAGATGGAATATGTACATGTAGTCTTTAGGCTGATGCACTGTTGGACAAAGTTGGCATCAAAATTTGTATGATAAATATATTGACATTGTTATTGAATGGAAATGTCCTGATCATATTTTCAAGGTAAAGTGATCATGCCTGATCCATTTGCCATGCGACCTTTCTTCGGGTACAACTTTGGTCATTATCTGAAGCACTGGTTAACTCTGAAGAAGCGTCCCAACGCTCAACTGCCTAAGATATTCCACGTCAACTGGTTCCGTAAGAATGAGGCTGGAAAGTTCATCTGGCCTGGATTTGGCGAGAACTCGCGCGTCTTAGACTGGATATGTCGCCGGATTGACAATGAGGACGTCGCAGATAAGAGCATCATTGGATACATCCCCAAACAAGACAGTATTAACATGGAGGGTCTGGAGGGACGGGTCGATATGGAGGAGCTGTTTCATCTCCCGAAGGAATTCTGGAAACAGGAAGTGAGCGATATTCAGACATACCTTGAGGAGCAAGTCAACGACGATGTGCCTGATGAAATCTGGAATGAGCTGAACAAACTGCGAGAGCGTGTTGACTCTCAGTTGTAATACATCCTCTTTTTAGTTAATACAAATTATCAGCTGAAACAACAACAACCTAGTCTCATAGAAGCATTATTGAGTGTTTGGACTTCGAAGAAGTGAGAGGTTTGTATACATGCAGTGAAACATTGAATCTTCCATTAAAGGAGACAATGTGACCTTGATACAATTATGAATATTTAGGGCTTTTCTTTTTCTTACACAAGCTTTTACTTTGTTTCATTCTCCATGTTCATCAGATTGCAGTAAATCTAATTAAGCTGATAAGCATGGAGAATACTATATATTTATAAATATAATTCATATTTTCAAAGTATATTGAATACATAACACCATACAGATTTATAAGGTTTACATGTACCTGTACTTGTACTATATTCGATTATTTCCAAAGGAATATATTTTTTATGGTTTCGTTTATTTATTTGAAACCTCAAGCTGGACACCAATATGGCATGGAATGCAACTTTTGAATCATTGGCAATGTGTTCTTGTGGCATCTGCTTACTGCTAGCCTATTATTGTTTATACGTGATATTATGTCCCATCTGGCATATAATGTGATTTATAAGGTGCCTATATTTGTTTAAACCTACCCAAGGTTATAAAGATGAACAGTGAAGATTTTATCAATATTCAAGCTATCAGCTGTGCATTTGAGAAGCTGATAGTAACTGTGTGCTCAAATTCTTAAGTTTTGATATTCTATATATATATTAAACAGTTCAGCAATGCTGGACAAGTAAATTATTCCATTTTCAGAAATTTTGGGGGTTTTTTTGCACTAAACATTCTTGTTTATTCACTACCGTATCACACTTTTTATTTCTAGCATCCACACTGTTCATTTCTTCATATTGAATCATGGGCCACAACGACAGAGTATAGTTTCTTAATACATCTACTTATTTAAAAATCCCATTCTTTCACCTTGAGTCAGATTCAATGCATTTCATCGGATGTGGGATCGAGTGAAAATATTTGCTAAAACAATTTCCATTCCTTTCAATAGGACAAACATTATCTATCTTTGAAATGACTTCACTTCATGTATGTATTTGAACTCAAGTTTTTTAAAACCATGTTTGTAGCATTTATGGTTTTAAACATTGCTGTTCATAACATCGCCCTGTATGTTATTGGCTGACAAGGTTCAGCTTTTCAGAAGAACGAACTTCATTGACTAAATTTTTCACATAATCGATGTCTATCTCTTGTATTAAATTTGGCCTTGTCCGGAATCAATTTATTTTTTATAAGTTTGAATTCATTTCATACTTCCAATGTTATTTGATGATTGATCTACCAGCAGGAGTTTCAGTTATATCCATCGTTAATCCATGATTTCAGTCCTAGTTCTTCAGATTGGCTTGGATACCCATGTTAATTGTACAAGGGGAAATAATAGTATCAGCAATAAATCATCAATAAACCTTGCATATAATTAATATAATATATATGACCAGTACTGTCTGTAATATCTCTCATTTATCAACCAGTTTTCCTGTAATTTCATAGAGATCAACTTTTTCAAAACCTTCTAACTGATCCCAAGAGTAACTTCATATCATTAGATATAATTGTCATGAGTGTGTTGATCCATCACTATGCAACTGAAATAATTGCTGGATGTGACATTACATTTAACTCTTTCTCTCTCTTGTTTGGATCCACTTATTCAGTTGAGAAAAACAATGTACAAATATTCTCTGTCCTTACTGCTGAATGTCTATTCTGATGGCATCAGATTTTATACCGCCTACTGTCAGATATACCCTCTGATTGCACTGGGGTTGAAATTGCAGTGCACAGCTTTTATGCGCATGACTCTCAACCAATCAGCATCATCTGTTTGTAAACAGAGCGGAGCGAGCTCAGCATGTCGCTACACAGCTGAAAAAGACATTGCACTGTGTGTTCTTGTGTAATAATTTAACATAAAACTTGTTAATTCTTTTACAGGATATACTATTTGTTTTTTCCATCTCTCTTGTACACAGATACATGCTCCATGTGTTGATAAAAATCGAATGCTCATGCGAGCCGCTTTTTCTGTGCATTGCAGTCAGAGGGTGTTACACCGACTTTGTAGGAGATTACAAATTCTGACAATGGGGAATGCTGAAAGTCTTGCCTTGTATACATATGCAAACAAGAACACTTGTATTTGATCACAACATATTTTTATTTATGGAGAGTCCCATCTTGTGAGGAATTTATTGTAGAAGCTACAGAATTACATGTGCCTTTACTGAGTACTAGTTACTTTTCTGTACTTTGTGCGGATTTTTACCTGAAAATCTGATTAGTCAAATTTCCCCAGCCTTTGTCTTTCATTTGGCAATACCTTCCCGCTGGTTTGGTGTAATGCCATAGAAATTCACTCACTTATATCTAGACATGATGAAAATATTGGAATTAGAAAAAAAAAGAAAAAAAATACATGTAATTCAGTATTTATATCAAGAATGTTATTTCAATGGGAATGCCATTTGGGTTAAACCCAGTTAAGTATAAGAACCCCAAATGCAGTGTCAGGTTGATCTACAAGTGTCAAACAATACAACCAGAATATATTATCCCAATATCAAGTCAAATTCACCTGAGAAATAGAAGAATATGAATTGAAAAAATTTTGGTTAATAAATTCACTTGTAGGTACTATATATGGGGAAAATAATGGTCCAGTACTTCTGTTCGACACATGTTGGTAAATTTGATGCTGTGTTTGAGGTTCTTGTAACTGAGTTTCGCCCGATTGACTGTCATAAACGAAATTACAAACAAATGTAATTATGATTTTTTTTTTTTTCTCCATCATCTCCTGATGCCCGAAGGGCTAAAGGGGGACTATAGTATTGGGGTCCATCGGTGTATCCGTCCGACTTCATTTCCGGACAACAATTTCTGAAAAACTGAACGGATTCTTTTCAAATTTGGTATGTGGGTACCTCGCCTCAAGATCTGGCTTGGGATTGTTTTTCACACCGTTCCACCTATAGGTGGCGCCACCTGGGGGTCAAGTTAAAATTTTGTTTCTGGACAATAACTTTTGAAAAACCGAATGGATTGTTTTCAAAGTCAGTATGTGGGTACCTCACCTCAAGATCTCACTTGGGATTGCATTTCACGCCAATCTGCTTATAGGTGGCACCACCTGAGGGTCAAGTTAAAATCTTGTTTCTGGACAGTAACTTTTGAATACCTGAACGGATTCTTTCCAGCTTTGGTATGTGGGTACCTTCCCTCAAGATCTCGCTAGGGATTGTTTTTCATGCTGATCAACCTGTAGGTGATGCCACCTGTGGGCCAAGTTAAAATTTCATTTCTGGACAATAACTTATGAAAACCTGGCCGGATTAGAACAAATTTGGTATATGTGGGTACCTTGCCAATGAATCTCACTTGGGCTTGCTCTCCATGTCGGGTACTGAACATTACAGTTTCAAGTCAAATCAATTGTTTCAACATCGGGGGACTTCAACCCCTCCGGTTTTCATTTTTATTCCAATATTTCTCTCCTGTCTAGATTGACAAGTGGGTGAACTTTCATCCAAATCATTGGGAAAATACCGCCAAATGACAAGACAAGGGCTGGAAAAATTTGATCAATCAGATTTTCGGGTAAAAGAATTTTTGCCTGTCCTGAAGAATGTGTGCCTTTTCTGAAGAGCATTTCTGTACTTAAACTGTTTTGTCTGTACTGAAGAACTTGAGTGCCTTTCTGAAGACCTAGCTTTCTGTACTGTACTTAAGAATCATGGTGTGAAGTGTAGTTAAGAACTTGTGCTTATATTTATGAAATACTTTGTGGGAATTTTATTCAAATTTTGTCTTAGACAAATTAATTTCAGGTATTGTTGGTGGTATAGCTTTATTGCTACCTGATCAAATTAATCTGTTTTGTATAACCATACAGTCAAAATCCAGCGAGATGTTTGACTGTACGGTATGCTGACGATTGCATAGTGGGTACTATGGGAGTTTTTGATGGAAATATATCGCAAATTTCTTACCGATAAAGTCCGACACAGCGAACATTTTGTTGTATTAGAACAGAACAGAAAACAGTGTTCTGAGCTGTTTTTGTCTGCTGTATGCGGGTCCCAAAAAAAACAAAACATCTATTTGGAACAAATGTCCATGATCAATCTTGTTTGATATTGCGAACAAATTTTGCCCCGAAACAAATGTTTTGTCATCTGTGTGCGGGGACTGCGACGATTTCTCGGAACCTTTTCCAACTATTAACCAATCAGCTGGCGAGCCACGCCCATGTGGCAAATGATTGAACTTAAGGCTACGTCTACATGTGGCGCTGGCTGTTTATTTCGAGATGAAAAGTTTGCTGTGTTCGAAGAACGGGAACAAAAACAGGCAAAAACATGGAACAATGTTTTTGTTCTAATACAACAAAATTTTCACTATGTGTGTTGAGCTTAATTATATCAATGTATTCATGTATATATATATATATATTGATTTTGTATTGTAAAATAGGAGCAAAATTTCATGAATTTTATTTTACATCAATATATGCAAAAAAATGTGGTATTTAAAATGCTGAGCACATATTGTGAACAGACTTGCTGGTCTCCAAGACCTTGTTGAGATGATGTTTCATGGATTCATTTCAAAATTCATAAAAAGGGATCGAATATACGATGTCCAGTTGAGGTGTGGATAATGGCTGAATGAGAATAGTGGTCCAGCCACATAGCTGAAATTCATATAGAACATGACACCTTCCATGAAGAGAAACCATCAAAATAATGTGACCAAATGTGTAAATAGTCGTGGGTGAAAGGTGAAGGATAATATATTTATGCAGAGAAAAATAAATGTCTATTTAATTCTTATCAGTTATAACTTTTGTTGTTTCTTATGTTTTTATTTGTGTTCATGTTACTGTTGATCCCCTTTAACCCATTTAATACACATAACACACACAATGACCGCATTTTAGCATTTGGAGGACTTGCATGAACTGCTAAAGTGTGGAGAACCCATCTGCCTTGAGGATATTGAAAATTAACCCTCGTGGAACAAGCAATTGGTGACCAGATAAACTGACCAAGAGCTAAACCTGGTGACCCAAAAATTGGTTGATCGCGCTGATATTCTGTAGGCATATATTCTGTAACGACTTCCATGTATGATGCAAGCTTTGTGATGCTAGGTATAGCTATTCTTTAGATGTTGTGGTATGCATACAATTAAAAACCTGATGGGAGGATGTACATGTACATTATGACAAATAACCCAATATGAATCATGGTGACAAACTAGGGCTGTCTCATGTAGTCAAACAAACAGGACAGCAAGGAATGTATTTGTAAACATTCTGGCAAACAGGTCAAGTTTGTAACCAGGAATCTTCATGCATGAGCCATATTTACTCTCTGCACTGTAGATATCAAGTACTCCATTTGACATCCCTGTTAAAAAATTCAGAAATGAAAAAGTTATCATGTTGTGTACATGTATATTATCAGCCTCTGGTGAATTAAAAGTCACTCCATAGCATAGTAGGAACTGCCTCGGCTTGTAATTTTTAACAAATATGTTTTATGAGGAATTACACATGTTTCATAGTGTGAAGAAACGGTCAGTTTAACCCCCTGAAGCCAGCAAAATTGTCATGGTTGCCAGTTATTTTGCCAGAATTCATGTTTTCACTACTTTGGGTGCATTTTCCTGCCTCAAAAAGCTTTGCCCTGCTGAATAGAGGTTGTGCCCAAATTAGGGTAAGGCCAAAATCAAAATATACTTTGTTTGCGGTAACCCGACTGACTGGACAAAAACGGTAGCGACCCAAAACTCTTTTTCGGATTCTTTTTTTAAACGGGTTTCCAGACTGTTCAAAAACAAGAGAATTGTGAATGCCAAACATGTGTATATTTACATAAATGGTTAGCCGATAGATGTAACCCTAAAATCAGAAAATCATTGAAAGTCCTATTTTTATTTGCTTGTCGAAGATGAGTTCTGTTCATCTATCCATCCATTAACATTTGTTGTCCGTGCGATATCTCCAGTTCCAAGGTATGGCTTGGTACCAAACTTTGGATAGACATTACTTGCAGGGCAGAGGAATCCTATTCATTATGAGGTCAATAGGTCAAGGTTACAGTCCCCCCAAACTTAATCCAGTTCGAACTCGGAGAGGGGTCCTTTATGGACATACATGTTTATTAACTCAAAACAACGATTTACTTCATCACTTTCTTTACATTTTTCTTCGTTTGTGAAAAATTTCCTCACCTGAAAGGGATCTATTTGAAGCAAAATTAAAGATGTAATCAGCCTCAAATCTGGGCTGAAATCAATGTCTCTCAAACTCAGCGAAAGTGACATGTGTTATAACGGGTACAAAATGAAACACATTTGACCAGAAAAAAAACTAAACTTGTTTCTACCATCATGACCATTCACGAGAAAATAGAAGGAATTGATCTTTAAAAATAAACGGCATCAACAAGCGTATACACGTATGGTGCATTCTACCAGCGTATGCTGTGCGACATTATCGAACCGTAGGCATGAGCCATGACGTTATCCCATGGCTGCAGCTGTGTAGCATTCAAATTCGTGAGCGTCGCTACGTTACTCATACGTCACGCAGTGACGTCATTTTCCTCTCCACGTACAACACACACTCAATGGCGAGACAGAAAAGCCGTCAAAGCGGTCAGAGTTACAAATTTCTCTGACAAGATATTCTGGGATTCTTCGTATATGACGATCCCACTATCATCAAATATAATACATATGATGCTTTGGTAATCTTCAATGCTGAAAAAATGCACAGGGGAGACTTTACAAAATCCATCCATTTTGAGGCTGATTACATCTTTAATATTTCCGTGTGTTTGACAATTGTCGAATTCAGTGTGGGATATGTGAGATCTTGTCTCTTGTTTCAAGGTCACCTAGTTACCAAGAGGTAAGACCCTTTTACTTTATCATTGAATATAAGATGTCATAAATGTTACATTCTTGTAAGCACAAACTCTTAGGGTCACAAACCTCCATTGAAGTTTTTGGGTGTAAGATTATTATCAGGACTTGACTTCCGGCAAACATTGATTGACCATTATACCTGACTGGGCCAGAAATGGTCTGTGACATATTTTAAAATGTTTCTGTTATATTTGACTCTCAAATATGTCAAAACCACCCTTTCAAATTTCAATCGGAAAAAAATTTGGGCCAGTTCGATTGGCACCTCCGAAATTTGCCGTAATGGTGTCTGGCTGGATGAGCCGATTTCTGGCGGTCTTATCTCGAAAAAATGGTGGGGAATGTATGCTGAATTTTCTATATGTTTGAGTGGAAAGGCCAGGCTACCTGGTGTGGTGGGTCATTTGTGGCGGGGAATATAGTTTTCTCAAGATGTGCTCAGCCAATTTACTACATATTAAGTAAGGTGAATATTTAGTGATTTGTGACCTTAGACCTGTATTGCTAGCCACCAATTGGGACCAAGGCCATTAAACAACCTTGAAATTTGAACCAGTGTAACTTCAGATGTACAGGCATATATTGAAGCCCCTTTGGCTCTTGATTAATTTTGGCCTAATCTAAAGCCCTGGTAACCCAGGTCTATGAGAACTTCTATGAGGAATAAGTTTCATAATCTCTCACAAAGTTACCTAATTTGAGTATGTTCCCTTCAAGGATGTGATGTTGTTTGTTACTTGTTTACTGGGAAAAGAATGTTAGGTCATTAAACAAATCATACCCCATTTCTTCTAATTATTCAGACAGCAAAACTTAACTTCAGGCAACTGTGGAGAGAAATTTTGCACACATTCTACAGATTTCACTGGCTATCTTTTCAGTTCTTGGGATAAATAACATATGCATGCCACAGCATTCAACCTCGGTTGACATAAAGATGGATTTTTATCATATAGCGATCGCTTTGTCCGTCCGAATTTCTTGTCCGCGCAATATCTCGGTTAATATTTGATGGACGAGATTGAAACTTGCATGGAATGTGGCCAGTGCCTCGTAGATGTGCAGCGTTGAGTTTTTTCCGAGTTCCGGTATAATTTTCAAGAGTTATGGCCCTTTTTCTAAAATCACTGTGAATGGGACTTGTCTGGGCTGGATCTTGGTTAATATCGTATCGACAAGTATGAAATTTGCATGATATGTGGTCAGTGCCCCACAGTTGTGCAGCGTAAAGTTTCACCACGTTTCGCTTATATTTTCAAGAGTTATGGCCCTTTGTTCTTGAATTCTCCGTGAATTGGGACTTGTCCGTGCTGGATCTCGGTTAATATTGTATGGACAATTATGAAATTTGCAGGATATGTTGTCAGTGCCCTGTAGTTGTGCAGCGTGAAGTTTCTCCGCGTTTCGCATATATTTTCAAGAGTTATGGCCCTTTTTTCTTCAAATTTTTGTAAATTGGGACTTGTCCGGGCTGGATCTCGGTTAATATTTTATGGACAATTATGAAATTTGCAGGATATTTGGTCAGTGCCCTGTAGTTGTGCAGCGTGAAGTTTCTCCAAATTTCGCTTATATTTTCAAGAGTTATGGCCCTTTTTTCTTCAAATCTTTGTGAATTGAGACTTGTAGGGCTTGATCTCGGTTAATATTGTATGGACAAGTATGAAATTTGCATGATATGTAGTCAGTGACCCATTGGTATGCAGCCTGAAGCTTCTCTGCTTTCGGTTATATTTTCAAGAGTTATGGCCCTTTGTTTATCTAACATAAGTGAATGGGATATATTTATTTGTCCAGGCTGGATCTCAGTCCATAACCGATTTGGACCAGGAAAATGGCTATATTATATGTTATTCTACATTCCAAAGCAGACAACATAGGTCCTGAAGTATGAAATTGCCCCCAAAAGAGTGAATTGGGTGCAAAAGTCAAAGTTCACTGATTGCTTCATAATTTCACCACAATATACTCCCAAAGAATGTAGGTCTCATAACCAGGTCACATTTTCGGATTTGGCGAAAGCCCTGGTGACCATCTTGCATCGAAACATCGTATTATCACTTGGTGGTTGATACTTGGAATATGTATTGTGTGAGGCATGGCAAAAAAAGTGACTGAAACAGAATTTTTATAATTATCCAAATTAGGCCTCCACCAACCAATAAACAACAGAACAATGGCGGGGCAATGTCGGATTAAAGTGGACTTGTCTGGGCTGGATCATACAATTGAGCAATCTCTGATTGCTTCCTTCCTGTGTTTTCTGCTAAAAAGTCCAGCTGTTCGAAAAATTAGAAGAAATAGGGTAATGGCAATTCACACTTAAGTTATTTAGAACTCTTATGCATCATCAGTATGTAATATTAGAAGCAAATGAACTAGAAGTATGTATCCTTAGATAAGACTAGCTAGACAGCACTGGCACTTCAACAGCCGACATGACTGGACTCTAGACAATTCCACATTCCTTACACAGGTAAGATCATAGATGAAATGCAAAGGCACAATGCTGGAGATCATCAGTGAGAGAGAGAGAGACACTAATGGTTTTAATGTGATCATGGGTGTGATTATTTATGTAACTGTTTCATAGGATTAGTCCTCATCTCTCGCCGTACCATGGCAGAATATGGGTTTGGCATAGAAATAAGATCGGTCATAATTTTCAGGAGTGGCAAGTCACATTCATGACCTCATGTTTTGTCGGAATAAACTTATATTTGCACAAACTAAAAGCCAGGTCAGCAGTCATATATTTCATCCCCTTTGAACTCGGATCTAAGTAAAACTGGAGAGATGCCCACATTTCAGTCCCTTGATGACAACCAAGATATCAATCTACAGCATATCTCCTTTATAAGCTTGACTTGTCTCTGAACACGGCGAAGCACGCGTCCGTTCATTTGCTGTTATTTTCAACAGAACGTTTGAGGAACAGCTGTCACGTACACACGTGCGTGCAAGGCTGGTACCGGTACGGAGTACACAGACCTAGGTGAAGGATGAGGATTAGTATTGAAATTTCAGCATCATCTTAACTTCCATGATGCAATGCTTGATTTTTATCTCGCCTTACGAAGTAAAGGGGAGATATTGTGAGGGGGGAAAGAGGATGTCATCGTCGGTGTCCCCGGCCTGGAAATGATAAGGTTTTTGGTTTAGCAAATTCACAAAAATATATAGAAAATTTAGAAAAAATACCAAAAAAAACAACAAAAAATATGGAGGTGGGTATTCCACCTGGGGGTACACTACCCCTGGGGTGCTCCAATGTTAAAATCCCTATGATAGAGTTTTGCGTTTAGCTGAAGTGCACATGTACATTTGAACTTAGAAAGTTTGCTGCAGTTGTCAGCTGTCATTAGATGATTACGAAACTTTGTACACATGTTTCTTATGATTGAAGGATGCACCTGTGATATTTTTGAGATGAAATATTAATTTGTGTCCAAATTATGAGGTTTGGGACTTAGTAATTTGCCAACTATTATTTTGCCAAGTTTTTTTTAGACAAAAATGTACTGAAAAGTTGTCTGAATTTGTCAGGTTTCATTGTATGATTATGAAACTTGGTACACATATTTCATATGATCAGTGCATGTCCATGTGCTACATGTATTTAGGAGATGAAATATTAATTTTGTTCAAATTTTGAGGGTTGTACATGGAAAGTTTGCTGAAGCTGTCAGCTTTCAATGGAGGAGTTTGACACTTGCTACCCAAGTTCAATGTGATTTGAGGATGTGCATGTGCCATTTAAGAAATATGACATTAAATATGAATTTTTGTCCTATCGCAGTTTACACTTTTTACGTTTCCATTGATAAGGTTTTTGTTGGGCAAAAATTTACATTTAGATCTATACAAAGTTTGCTGAACCTTTCGCATGGGATGGTTATAAAACTTGGTCAGATTTATTCAGCAGTAATCTCACATGGGACTGACCTATCCAGCAGTAATCCCAAATGGCACTAGCCTATCCAGCAGTAATCTCACACGAGACTGACCTATCCAGAAGTAATCTTGCACTGAACGGCAATATGCAGCAGTAATCCCACACAGCACTGACCTATCCAGCCATAATCCTACATGGGACTGACCTATCCTGCTGTAATCCCACACAGGGTTAGCCTATCCAGCAATAATCCCACACGGGACTGGCCTTCCCAGCAGTAATCCCACATGGGATTGCCGTATGCAGCTGTAATCCCACACTTTACTGCCTATGCAGCAGTAATCCCACACGGGACTGACCTATCTAGCAGTAATCCCATACGAGACTCGCCTATCCAGCAGTAATCCCAGGCCAGGCTGGCCTATCCAGCAGTAACCTCACTTGGGACTCGACTATCCAGCAGTAATCCCACATGGGACTGATCTATTCAGCATTAATAACATACAGGACTGGCCCATCCGCAGTAATCCTACACAGGACTGGCATATCCAGCAGTAATCTTGCATGGGACGGATCTATCCAGCAGTAATCTCGCATTGCTGCCCTATGCAGCAGTAATCCCACGGCACTGACCTATCCATCCTACACGAGATTGCCCTATCTGGCAGTAATCCCAAATGGGACTGATGTTATTGTCTGTACCAGATAATCTATCCCAGACATCATCTATTTCAGACGTTATTGTTTGCTCTACATGTATGCTTTCAATACTGCTGCAGCTTCGGCGAATGACCCCACAAGGCGAGATGTTGGGGTTCTCCGAACGCTTGTTGTTTTGAATCATGCGAACATAAAACTTACCAATCTCACTGCATAACAATGTCAAATGTTATGCATGAGTCAAGCAAACCCCCCTCCCCCCCCCCCAACCTCGGGTGGGGACTTAGCAAATGAGAGTTGTAAAAATATTTCAATGCCCTATCCCCTGGGGCAAAACATTGAAGTGAATCCCAACCTAAACCTCAACCAAATACAATTGGTTGTCCTATCCCTAGGTAAAAGAAATATTAACTGAATCCCAACATAAACAGGACTGAAAACGTGTGAAAGCCTCACTCCATGGGGCGTAAACATGTTGTGAATCCCCAGGTAATCCCCCACTAAGCCCGACCCTTGCCCGAGGTTGAAGGGTGGGGATTTCATTTGACTCCTGCATTATAAGAATGGAGGCGGTTAGCCAATGCATTGTAGCCTGTCTAATGCAAGGTGCAGAATTCTAGTTCATTTGCTTCTGGTAATATTTTGAGAAATACACAATACTTGAATGTTTAGGTTTTACCCAAAAACCATGGTAAAGTTAAGATTTATGCTGAACACAGTCACAGGTGTAACAAATAGCAATCATTTCTATGATTCCCGCACATCGGTATATAAAAAAGCCTATAGGCTCTGGTTTTGTTGTTCTTTTTTTTTTTTCTTTTTTTTTTTTTATTCAATAACGGGATGAATACACATGGAATTAAAACACACAACAAAAACGTTACTTCCAGACCTGAACGTCGTCCGCTATCTACACAAAAATGTTTTGTTCTACACTGAAGTTCAGCTGATCATGCCAGCCCGCCAGCTGATTTGGTCCTTGGGAAGTCAGTGATATCGGGAACCCACACGTATCTGAAATAACTATGAAGACAAGGGAACGCGAATCGTGTCAATGACCTGACGGCTGAAAGGGGTCGCATTGAACTTGAGAGTGAGGTCGTTTCATTCAAGGTCGAAGCAACACAGGAACCGGCGAAGGACACAGGCAGACAGGTATCATATCTCATCAAATTTGGATCGATACAAAGGTTGATTTTTGTTTTTTATTACTGACAAATTATGTGTTAGGAGGAGTAGGACTTGTATTGTTTCACTCAAAATGTGAAATAGTTCGATTATTGGGTGCAAATGGAAACCGACTACAGCGACCTTTTCATAGCCGAATGTGTCCAAAATCTAGGCAAGCGATTTGGCCTTATTTTTCATTGTACAAGTTTATAATTCCATAATTTTAGGTTGACATTTATACATAGTTAAACTTCGGAATGGTGAGTGTATATATTTTCATTGATGACACCATCGAGTTCATTTTCAAATTAGGATGACACTTGAGTGGTTTCGCTTGAGTGATTGTGTCATGTGTGCATGGAAAGACTTGTTTGCAAAGTTAGCAGCGGTCAGTGCCCTTTGGTTGACCTGCACGTAGACAAACCAAGGCCCAAGCTATGTGCCAGTCTGCCGAAAGGGGCGGGCGACAGGGGTCATCGACTGGAAATTATTGACCATCCAGAAGTTCCTACTACAGTGTGTTGACCAGTTGATAATACCACAGTTTTCAGCTTCTTCGAAACAAGAAGCTCGTTGAGATTACTATTCAGGCCATACAAAGTTGTCAATTTGGTTCTCCGTGCCGCTCGCATGGTAGGCCTACATGTAGGGGGCCTACATATTTCTGCATAATCCTCATGCTTCAAAACTTTTTATTTGCAAATTGGGACGACTGGATTTGGGATTTTCCATGTTTGTCGGCATGCATTGCTTGGAAAGAATTGGCTTTATATACAGAACAATTTTAATAATTTCAGGGGCAGCGAGAAAATCAGGGGTGGTTGTTGACGATAAATGAATAATTCACTTTAATGCGCCTAAGATTCATATGAGAATTGACCTCTCGACTCGCACATTTAAGTTTTAGATTAGCATGGACATAAACACAAAAATTCAAAAGAAAAAAGAGAGAGAGAAAAAAAAAGGAACAGCCTATAACCTAGTTTAAGGGTGCAGTAGGCCTATAGCCCGAGTCTTTTCACTAGTAGTAGTTTCCCACTTGTGGCACTCTGTATTTCATAATAAAGGACAGGGTCCTCGGAGCACGTTTGAAAGTGGGGGGGCTGAACTCTATATCGGCCATGTTAAATGCTGGACTGGTGCTATAACATTGTAGTCTCAACAAGTGCTCGCCCCCCCCAGTTCTGCGGGCCCAGAGGGGGGCCACCTGTTTTTGTCTGCGTTGATTATCTTCTTCCCTTCTTGAATTGTGTATACCATATGGCTTGTGTTGTTCAGATCATGGATGACGAACAAGACTTTTATGAAGTTCATGAGGTGAGGATCAAGCGCCTGGGCCCAGTTCCCATTGCTAAAGGAGACTTTCAGCGACTGCCTCGTAAAGTACAGCGGTTTGTAGCAGAGTCCGTAAGTATACATAGGCAAATTTGTAAGAATTTCCATATCAGAGCGAGTCTGTGAGAAATGATTGGAAAAACTCGGTGCATGTGTTATCTGTTTTGTTTCATCTCTTCCCAACTCGCATACTTCATTAACAAATATATTTTTGTATTGTGGGCAACTTACTCATATTTACCAAGTGCAGATCTCACCATGCATGCATCTGTATATTGGGCAGTGATGTCATGAGTCGAGCAATAAATATTCCATTGTATTGATTGACTTTTTTGTCTCATAATATTAATAGTCATATGTTGTGAATTAGGACTTTTCTGATATTTGACAATTATATGAAAATCATAACTTTCTGCATGTCAACATTCAATTCATGTTAAAATATCCGAACAGAACAGACATATTCTGTTTTGATGTTCAAGCTTTAGATATATATGCTCAGGCTTTCAAACACTTCTGATTCACTCCCTGTCCATTTCATTTCTGAGTAGTAGGGGAAAAAAACATGTTGCGTATAAACTTGAGGTCAAGGTCACTGTGGCCTCACTGTTTTTTTGTCGATAGATACATTAGGGGGGAGAATGTATCGTGTACCAAAATTGATGTCACAGTCGAATCTAATAGTCAAGGTCACTGTAACCCAGGCCTTCAATTATGTCCTATATTTTTTTAGTTGTCCTATATTTTCCTATATTTCTGAAAAATGTCCTATATTTCCTATATTTTTGCCCTGAGTTTCTTTCCAATTATTAAATTACTTCAGGGGTTATTCTAGCCCAAAATTTATAATATGCTCAATTTTCGAAAAGAGAAACCAATTTTTTCCCGCGCCGTTGGCGCGCAATTTATCTCTATAAACTCAATATATTTCAGACTTTTTCATATTAAAAGATATGAACCTCAATATTTCAGACTTGTTCATAGGTAAAAGTTTCAAGAAACATTATATTCAAGTTATTCATCGATATTGTAATTATGATGCACACTAAAATAACTAAGGAATAGATACTGAAGCTGCTGAATTGTATGTAATTTATTTCTCCATTGATTGGGTTTGACTAGCATGCACCACCAGTGTGGTTTTATTATGCAACTCATAAGACTGTTGGACAGAGGAACTTGCAACAAAAGGACATGCTAAGCTCCCCACCCCCCCCCCTAAAAAAAACACACACACAGTCCCAAAAAATTGTGGGGGGGGGGAATCTTGTTAAAATTCTTTGTTAACAAGACATTCTGAAACTAAATTTCCATAAAGGTAGAAAGAGAAAGGTAGCTATGAAATAATGCAATGGCATCACTATTTTAATATTATTCCAACTACTTTGGCTGGCTCTATGGGGGGCAGTGCTGACTTGAACTACAACAAAGACAAGATAGCGTTCGATTTTCCAAGGTGAAAACTAAAGTCTGAATAAACATGATAAACGCAGAAATTATATAATTATTTCATTTACCAGTAGAACTGTTTTACGTTTAATTACTTTTCAAAGGATTTCGTATCAGTTCGGCCGTAACAGATAGGACACCAACAGTGGTCCAATCAACGGGTGCCTAAGAGAGATCGGTCGGCTTTCCCAGATGCATGTAGCGATCGTGGACAACACCAGGGTTAAACTGCGTCAAAGAAGTGAAGAAAACTTTATTTGTCGAGAGTAAATGCAGCAATGATATACCCACACTGACAAGTAAATATGAGGAGGAACTTAATATTTTTTCGCGCGCTACGCGTGCAAATATCAGAAAAATGACAAAACTGAATTTTTCGTGGGAAAACTCAATTTGAAAATTTGCCCAGAACTCCATTTTTGAGAATTTTTAATCGGGATTACGACGATTAAAAATAGGCTAGAATAACCCCTGTTCTTGGTTTTCATGAGTATATTTCCAGGTGTTTGTTGACTTCGCTTGTCAAACAGCCTGGCTCTGATTTCCCACCATGGCATCCTCAGACGATGCTGACTATATGATGTCTTTCATGATAAATATGGTGGGTTATCAGAGAAAGGCTTGAACCACACTTCTTTGTTTCTTTCAGGTAGGTAATCTGCTAACATGGCTAAAGTGCAACTAATGCCAAGTTGAAGATTGTCCTATATTTTCAGTAAAACGTCCTATATCTGTCCTGTATTTTTAAGAAAAATGTCCTATATTTTGTCCTATATTTCCACTGGAGACCAGTTGAAGGCCTGCTGTAACCCCAAAATCAGGAAATCATTAGTCAGAATTCTTTTCGCCAAAAGAGAGAAACGATGTGTCGCTTACGGTACCAAACTGTGTCAAATTATTGTGCAGGCGTATATTGAAGCCAATTCTTGTTCTTCTTCCAGGTTAAATTGTGTGGGGCACGTGGTATCTACATCTGTGATGGCTCCCATGAAGAAGCTGAAGAAGTTATACATAAATTGATAGAGAGGGGCACCCTTAGTAGACTGAGCAAATTAGACAACTGGTAAGATCTAAATACTCATTGAATTAACTCAACTCAAGAACCAAGAGTCACAATGGGTAAGATCCACATTCTCAACACATAGACCTATCAATTTATGTGACATCGAATGAGATCTGCACTCTTTGTGCATTGTTCAGATGTGACAATGATTAAGATCTGCACCATTAGTAGACTGACCATATATGACAATAGGTAGTATTTACACCCTTAATAGCTGACCAAATGTGAACATGGGTAAAAGACTTGCACCCTTAACTCTTTGCCTACAGAATAAATATTCACTTCTGTCCGGAATAAATTATTCAAAAATATTAATTTACACAAATGGTTATAACAATGGCTCTGAGATTTTTCCATGGGTACTGTAGGTAAGGTAAACTATATATTTTTACAATCCTTATATGCTTTGGGGATTCATATAAATAAAAACTAATGATGGAAACCATTCTTGAACTTGCTTGTTGTTTTTTTCAAGTCGAGAGAAAAAAAACACGCACAACTTACGAAGTTACGTCGCCCACACTGGCTGGTGATGCCATGTTTGGAAAACCCCTTTCATTTGTTGCATTTCATGAGGTTACATGTATCTATATATTTTTACAATCCTTGATGCTTTGGTGATTCGTATAAATAAAAACTAATGATGGAAACCGTTCTTGAACTTGTATGTTGTCTAGTCAGGAGAAAACAAAAACACAACGAACACCTGATCACAGCTGCCATGTTTGGAGTTTTCCCACTTATTCGACATGAGGTTATTGGGAGATTCCCGACATCATAAAGTCTAAATTGAGGCTGAATAGAATGTTACCAGTTATTCAAGTATCACGGAAGCGTCAATTGATCAATTTTTCACTACCGTGGCCGAAACAACCAATCACAGGTGTGTTTAGATAAGGCTGTCAAGAAGCCACTGACAACGGCTTTCTGGCGCAAGTTTAAGAAACAGGAGCCGTTCACAGCGGCTTGCCGTAGGCAAAGTGTTAATAAACTGACCAAATGTGACAATGGGTTAGAACTGCACCCTTAATAGACTGAACAAATGTGACTATGGGTTAGATCTGCACCCTTAATAGACTGACCAAATGTGACTATGGGTTAGATCTGTACCCTTAATAGACTGACCAAATGTGACTATGGGTTAGATCTGCACCCTTAATAGACTGACCAAATGTGACTATGGGTTAGATCTGCACCCTTAACTCATTCTGTACCAATGACGCCAAAAGGCGACAAAATAATTCCCTGTCTCAACCCCGTTGAGCCTTAGAGCCTCCCGTAACCCCAATGACGCCAAAAGGCGGCATCGCTGCTTCACCGTCAAATAAAACCCCACTCCGTCTGCAATGTAGCATTTTACGCGAGCACCTCGAGTGAAACTTGCCCAAATGTATATATTTTTGAAAAGCCTAAACCTTCAACATTCGGATTATCAAAGAATGTTTTCATGTTGACAAACAAATAAAACAAAATCGAGCGTGAAACGAACAAATAATGGGGGAAATGTGGAACTACAAAATTTTCACAATTTTACCGTGTCAGTAATTGTTGCTGCAGAATGTAAATTCACTCAATAATCCCGTTCAAATCTCTCTATTGCTGAAGTATAATGTGTCCAAGAGACCATCTAATCGTTCCATCAAGATGAAATCCTTCAGATCCACTCCGTAAACTTTATTTCCACATTTTTCCAACACATGTGTCGGTAAATATTAGCCATTTTCATCTTGCGCCATGCTTGCAACGAACTGTAATGTCGAACTGATCAATCGCGTGCCTTCGTTTAAGTCACGTGCCTAACAACAACCAACCGAAGCGCTGAAGTGTCGACGTGGTTCATTGGCGCAAATATCAGATTCGTCGGATGAATTATATTTATATCCAGTCTTAGCTTTCGTAATATTAGCCATCCATTGTAACTATGACGAGATTGGGAAAGCCCAGAGAATCACCTTTCCAACGTGACCTAGATCATGAAAAACAAAGCGGAGATACACCCTTAAACTCTTGGCAATTTAGCAAAGTCTCTCATCTGGAAGCTGCGTTTATTCTGACAAATGTCCACGAATAAATGAGTATTCATCGGTTATTTCTGGGCATTGTAATCAAAGAAATATCTGCTCACAATCTTCGGAAATTACGTAGGTTTGTGCTTTTTTTTTTACGTGGTTGTTGTCGTTCATCGAAACATCCGACGATTGCCATTGGCAGTATCATTTCGCAAATTACGAACATGTCGGTGAGTTTACTGATTTTTATTTGGAATAAAACTGCATTTCTTGAGGAAAATAATACACACACATAGTTTTTGTTGAAATATATTATTTAAAAAGGACATAAAGCAATAAGTTTCAGAATGTCTGGGATCTGAAATGCAGACAAAAACACATGAACGCCTTCTGTTTTGGAGATAATTATTCAACTTTACTGACTGCCCTGAGCTGGAAGCAGTGGGGTTCAGGCCAAGAAAACTATCTGGGACTGACAGCTAGGATAAGCTGCAGTACTGGATGAGTTAATAGACTGAACAAATGTGACTATGGATTAGATCTACACCCTTAATAGACTGAACAAATGTGACTATGGGTTAGATCTGCACCCTTAATAGACTGACCAAATGTGACTATGGATTAGATCTGCACCCTTAATAGACTGACCAAATGTGACTATGGATTAGATCTGCACACTTAATAGACTGTAGTCTGTAGAAATGTGACTGTCATGACTATGGGTTAGATCTGCTCCCTTGATAGACTGACCAAATGTGACTATGGGTTAGATCTGCACCCTTAATAGACTGAACAAATGTGAGTATGGGACCGCTTCTCTCTTGCAGGAAACAAGCAATGGTCATCATCTGACAAAATGTGACAATGGGTTAGATCCACACCCTTAGTAGACTGGCGAACTGTGACAATGAGTAAGATCTGCACCATTTTAGTAGGCTGACCATATTTGACAACAGTTCGATGAATCAGGTCTTATCTTCTATCTTTATGTGATGTACTCAATTCTTGTGTGTGAATTCTGTCCTTATGTGGTGGGATTTAAATAAGTCTTATCCCATTGGGCAGGCATCTGACTCACATTCAGGGGTTTCTGGGGATTGACCTGGGGATTGACCTGGGGTGTTGTTGTGCACAGTAACTAAAATTCCAAATATTTCAACTCCGTATCAGTTACATCTGCCGGACTGATCCAGCTGACGTAGCTCGAGTGGAGTCGAAGACATGGATCACAACCAAGGATAAGTACGAGTCCGTCCCCCACCTCCCAGAAGGCATAAAGGGGACCATGGGCCAGTGGATGAGTTCCGATAACATGAAGAAGGAGATGGATGACCGCTGGCCAAACTGCATGGCTGGTATGTTGTAATCCCTCTTGAAGAATGTCTCTAGGTTTATAATGAGATGTTAGTTGGTAGGTACAGATGATGACCATTGACTCAAACTGTATGGCCGGTATGTGTGTAATCCATCTTGAGGAATGTCTCTAGGTTTATAATGAGATATTAGGTTAGGTACAGATGATGACCATTGACTCAAACTGCATGGCTGGTACGTTGTAATCCCTCTTTAAGAATGTCTCTAGATTTATGTTGAGATGTTAGTTGGTAGGTACAGATGATGACCATTGACTCAAACTGCATGGCTGGTACGTTGTAATCCCTCTAGAAGAATGTCTCTAGGTTTATAATGAGATATTAAGTTGGTAGGTTCAGATGATGACCATTGACTCAAACTGCATGGCTGGTACATTGTAATCCCTCTTGAAGAATGTCTCTAGGTTTATAACTCAGGCCTCGAAATAAGACAGCACGGGGTGATCAAAAAATTTATCCCCTGATTTTTTACCCAGGTGATCGATTTTTTGATCTCCTAGTAGATCGACAAGGTAACCAATCGATCACCTGAATCGATCACCTAAAACTAGAGATTACATGACGACATGACTAGCCCCCAACCCGTATTTGTCAAAGTTTTTTTTTGCATAGTTAATAAATAAAATAGTTGTTACTACAAGAAAAATAACCAGAAACCTAAAACTGTCAACAATAAAACTTCGTCGTGTCAAATCCCGACGATTGTGTATCGACCAGTCGCTAGATAGCCCATCTATTTCTGGTTCAAATTGAGCATTATATCGTAAAAATAGCCCCACCTGTCATCACTTTCTTTCTGGAATATCTGTAGAATCTTAATTACGTGTTAATGTTGGAATTTATTCACTCTTTCGTATAAAATTCTGCATAAATGAAGAGGACGATCGGTCCCAAAGTTATCAAAATGGGCGACTTATTTGCACTGCGTAACACCGGCCTACGCCGATTGGTTGAACTCGGCAGAAACAAGCTCAGTGATTAGCCAGTTAATCCGGCTGACCAATCACAAAGTGTGTTCTTCAAAACCTCCGGGAAACACCTGCTGTGCAAATGGCGGGATATGACAGAGTATATCAGTCGGTATTTCACTCCGTGAATGTGGACCATTTTACAAGCTTTTTTGATTGAAATTTCTTCGCTATTATGATTGTAGACAATAACAATGCTTTTAAATTTAACCGAACCATGGTGATCACGATAAACTTATTTACCGATCACCCGACATAACCGGGGAGATCAAATTATCGTTCTGCTGAAATCTCGTTGAGGCGATCGAGGGGTGATCGATCGGTTCGATCGCCTACTATATCGAGGCCTGTAACTGGTACGTTGTAATCCCTCTTGAAGAATGTCTCTAGGTTTATAATGAGATATTAGGTTGGTAGGTTCAGATGATGACCATTGACTCAAACTGCATGGCCTGTACATTGTAATCCCTCTTGAAGAATGTCTCTAGGTTTATAATGAGATATTAGGTTGGTGGTTTCAGATGATGACCATTGACTCAAACTGCATGGCCGATATGTTGTAATCCCTCTTGAAGAATGTCTCTAGGTTTATAATGAGATATTAGGTACAGATGATGACCATTGACTCAAACTGCATGACCGGTATGTTGTAATCCATCTTGAGGAATGTCTCTAGGTTTATAATGAGATATTAGGTTGGTAGGTACAGATGATGACCATTGACTCAAACTGCATGGCCGATATGTTGTAATCCCTCTTGAAGAATGTCTCTAGGTTTATAATGAGATATTAGGTTGGTAGGTTCAGATGATGACCATTGACTCAAACTGCATGGCCGGTACGTTGTAATCCCTCTTGAAGAATGTTTTCTAGGTTTATAATTGTTAATTAGGTTGGTAGGTTCAGGATGTCCTCTCGTCTAACTGCCTGGCTGGTAGGATGTAATCTTGAGTGATTCTAGGTCTGTGGTAAGTTGTCAGGATGGTAGGTTCAGATGATGAGATGGTATGTTAAGAAGGTGAATGCTGGCCTAATTGCATGGGCAGTACATTAATACGGTGCCTAGGGTTATGACATGTATGGTGACATGTTAGGTTTGAAGGCTCAGAGAATGAATGCTGGTAAAACTACTTGACTGTTATAATGATGAAGGTAGGTTCAGATGATAGTCCGGGATGTTAGGGCATAAAAGGGACTGTTTGATTCAGATTCTTCCAAAAGCACCAAATTTGGCCCATATGTCGCCCATACCATACTATTTCGATTTTTGACGGGCGCCCCCTAGGGCCGCCATATTCGGAGAAATTCATTATGGTCGCCACCCGGGTTATAGTTAAATAACTAAAAGGGCTAGAAATGTGAATAATAGCACTTTTTAGTGGTTGTTGGGGTAGGAGAATCTGATTGCGCCAAGGTAGTCGCCCCCTGGGGCCGCCATATTGGCGAAATTCATTATGGCCGCCACCCGGGTTAGAGGTCAATCGTATTTAAAACAATATAATGGATAGAATCATGAATAATACAACTTTTTAGTGGTTATCGGAGTCGGGGAATCTGATTCTGATCTTATTTCAACGATTTGAGGTCAAGGTCACCATAAAGGTCATTTTCGGGTCAAATTCGTCATTTTTAGTGGTTTTTAGTCGAGATGTACAAACTAACTCATTTTATTGATTTTCAGGGTTGAGTAACCCGAATCTGGCCATATTTTGACAATTTGAGGCAATATTACATGTGAGGTTCACGACAGAGGTCACCCGAAACAGAGATCAACCGGAGGTCAATTACAGGAAACACCAAAAGGGATAGAATCACAAATTTGAGGTCATGTTCACCTCATTTGAGAATTAAAGGTCAAAGATCAACAATTGCTACTAAAAACAATCGAAACAAGATTATTCAGGAACAAATGTTACTAAAATACTTCGGAGATGACATTTGCTGACAAAATGCTATAACTATGCCGCTATGTGCATTTAAATGTTCAAAATACAAAACAAAGACCGCTTAAGCAACAGTATACCAATGATTACTTTTACTACCTATGCCTTCTGGCTTGCGCTCTATGATGCCAGCAATAAATAATGCTTGTCATCACCGCCCTCGTTATTAACGCACCCACCTTCGCATTTGCAGAGGGTCGTGTATCGGACATCGGCACAGTTGCATTTGCACCTTCCCGTGCATGCCTTGAGTCAGCCTCAGTGCATGAGAATGGCATATGCCATAGAAGTGTCGCTGAGAGTGGTCCATAGCGGTTGCCATGTACTGGTGCAATCTTTGTGCCAGCTCCACTCACTGAAGTCAGGGATTCCCTGCTGGAGTGAAGCGACTCCAGTAGAAACTCGCTTGCAGCAGCGCTCGCTTCACATGCTGCAAAAGCGCGGCTTGGGAGGTGGGATGTTTTCCAGCGATCTGGTTGCAGTAGTCAAGAGGTGATGCTTGGCCTCATTGACACTGGCTGCACCACATCCCTTGCTGTACATGAGTACGATGAAGCGTTCTATAAGCTCCATATGCACGGACTCGAGAGTGTCAGGATCATGCGTGAGAGCCACTAGTGTGTCGGGGGGGGGGTCCGATATGCTTGTTCAGGCTGCCCATGCGGTCTTTTTGCCACACCCAAGAAACTGTGAAGTCGTCTTGCACCCCGTTAAGCTGTGAAAGAGAGGTAGTGCCATGGACTTTGACGGGCCAAGATCGGAACAGATGGTTTGGACTGGAATGCCACAATACTTTTTCCTGAACCCCTAAAATCCTGAAGTATGAATGGATCAGCGGCTTCTTAAAAATGTTAACAAAAAGGAGCCGTTCTCATACATCAGCACACAGATCTCCAAGACTGACATGAGCGGAAAGCTCCTTCTGTGTACCCGTTTTGAGTCCGTGTTCTTCAACAGGCGTTATGACCTCACAATACTTCAACCGTGCAACCATTCCGAGGCGGACACCAGGGTCCTCCTGCATCTAGCACATGCCACGGAGGAGGGTCATACAACAGCCTATGTTCGCACGATGGGCAGCGATGTCCGGTCTTTGAAGACCCTCGGTCTATCGGAACTCTTGGTGGACTTCGGTACTGAAAAGAAATATTGTGACATTCAGTCCATACCGTTTGTTCCGATCTCGGTCCGTCAAATCCTTGGCACTACCCCTCTTCCACAGCCTTACTGGGTGCGACCCGACTTCACAGTTTCTTGATAGCGCAAGCCAGAAGGTATAGATACTAATAATCATTGGTATATTGTTGCTAAAGCGGTCTTTGTATTGTATTTCGAACATTTAAATACACATAGCGGCGTAGCGGCATAGTTATAGCATTTTGTCAACAGATGTCATCTCCGGAGTATTTTAATATAATTTGTCCCTGAATAATCTTCGTTCGATTGTTCTTAGTGGTAACTGTTGATCTTTGACCTTTGACCCCAAAATGGGTTGACCTCAAATCTTCAAAATAAGATCAGAATCGGAGAATGCCACAAACCTCTATGGTATTATTTGTGGTTCAATTGGTGTTATACCTACAATTGACCTCTGGTTCGGATGACCTCTATCGCGACTCTCAAATGAAATATTGCCCCGAATCGCCAAAATAAGGCCAGATTCGGGTTACTCAACCCTGGAAACCAATAGAATGAGGCAGTTTATATATCTTGCCCCAAAACCACTGATAATGGCGAATTTGTCCCCAAAATGCCCTTTAGGGTGACCTTAAAGGGTTACCTTGACCTCAGATCGTTGAAATAAGATCACAATCAGATTCTCCGACCCCAAAAAGCACTAAAAAGTGCTATTATTCACATTTCTAACCCTTTTAGTTATTTAACTATAACCCGGGTGGCGACCATATTGAATTTCGCCGAATATGGCGGCCCTAGGGGGCGCCCGTCAAAAATCGAAATAGTATGGTATGGGCGACATATGGGCCAAATTTGGTGCTTTTGGAAGAATGTGAACCAAAAAATCCCTAACAGCCCTGACTATGATGAACACTGGCAGAATTACAAGACTGGTCTAGGTCTGTGGTGAGATGTTACGATGGTAGGTTCAGATGATGAACTCTAGGCTAACTGCATGGCTGGTTTGATGTAAGTGTGATTCTAGGTCTGTGAGGAGATGTTAGGGTGATAGGTTTAGAGATTGACCACATGGCTAGTACTTGTATGATGCAGGATTGATTCTAGGACTATGGTATGCATGTGATAGAATGGAATGGGAAATTCATACAGATTTGCAAGCTATTTGATTGATTTTCATAATCCTATGATAGCATTGTTATTTATATTGTGCATGCCCAGATCTCTAAGCGCAAGAAAACGTATGATACCAAAATGATGAAAATATCGCATGAAATTCAGAAAGCCAAATTCCTAACTTGTTTTGATTCATGTTTAGTCAGTTTTAATACTCGCCATGTTTGATGCTGTTGGTGAGCAATTTCCTTCATATTCGCTCTGGATCAAACGTAGCTGTGAATTTCTTGTGAATTTTCATAGTTACACACAGTTACGATGTACCTTGAGTCGGATTGCACTTAAAACTTTAACCTCCCACTGTACTGTTGTTTTATGTATAGGGGTAATTATTCTCTGAGTGTATCTGATAGTGCATGCCGATTCTATATGTGAGATGTTAACCTGTCCTACCAACCTCTTTTGCACAGGTCGTATGATGTATGTGATCCCATTCAGCATGGGTCCTATTGGATCCCCTCTCAGCAAGATTGGGGTTCAGCTAACCGACTCCAACTATGTACTTCTCTGTATGAGGATCATGGCCCGGGTCTCGCATGATGTCTGGGAAACACTTGGTGATGGAGATTTCGTCAAATGTCTCCACTCTATGGGATGCCCCCGACCACACCGCAGTAAGTTCTTCATATCATTTGTATATACTCAACTATAGTCAGAATGGCATTTTGTTTTTGTCCAAGTTTCCATTTTTATACGCCCGCCAAAAGGCGGACGTATTATGTGATGGCGGTTTCCGTCCGTCTGTCTGTCTGTCCGTCCCTCGTGTCCGGTCTATATCTGGGACAGTTTTCTATCTACAGTTCTAATTTTTGGTGAGTGGATACCCTACGGGGAAACGATGTGTCGCATACCAAAATGAAGGTCAAGGTGAGAGGTCAAAGGTCACTGGCCTAAAAAACAGGAAATCACTGAAGTGTTCATGTCCGGTCTATATCTGTGAACGTTTTCTATCCACAGTTGCAATTTTTCGTGAGTGGATACACTAGGTGGAGACGATGTGTCGCGTACCAAAATTGAGGTCGAGGTCAGAGGTCAACGGTCACTGTTGCCTAAAATCAGGAAATCATTGATCATTGACAGTTTTCTATCTACAGTTCTAATTTTTGGTGAGTGGATTCCCTATGGGGGGAATGATGTCTTGCATACCAAATGTAGGTCGGGTCAGAGGTCAAAGGTCAGTGTGACAGAAAGATCAGGAAATCGTTAAAAAATTCTAATTTTTGGTGAGTGGATTCAGTATGTAAGTGAAGTGTCGCATACCAAAAACTAGGTCAAGGTTGAAGGTCAAAGGTCACTGACCCCCAAATCAGGAAATTATTAAAAATAATTTTTTTTTGGTGTCAGTAGATACATTAGGGGGACACGATGTGTCACCTACCAGAATGTAGGTCAAGGTCACTGTGACCCCAAAATCGTGAAATTGTTCACAATCATGATTTTTTGAGTCCATTGGGAAATTACGGGAAGGCGTTTTTCATGTACCAAAATTTAGATCCAGGTCAAAAGTCAAGGTCACAGTGACCCCAGAATCAAGGTCAAAGGTTAGTGTGACCTAAAAATCAGGAAATCATTAAAAATTACTAATTTTTTGTGAGTGGATTCAATAGGTGGAAATGAAGTGTCGCATACTAAAACTAGGTCAAGGTCGAAGGTCAAAGGCCACTGTGACCCCAAAATCAGGAAATTATTAAAAATAACATTTTTTTTGTTTCAGTAGATACATTAGGGGGACGCGATGTGTCACACACCAAAATGTAGGTCAAAGTAAAAGGTCAAGGTCACTGTGACCCCAAAATTGTGAAATTGTTAAAAATATCTTTTTTTGTGTCCCTTGAGAAATTACAGGGAAACTTTGTCATGTACCAAAATTTAGGTCCAGGTCACTGTGACCCCAAAATCAGGAAATCATTAAAATTACCTTTTTTTCTGTCTGTAGATACATTAGAGGGACATGTGTTACAAACCAAAATGTGGATCAAAGGTCAAGGTCACTGACCCCAAAATCATTAAAAGTCACATTTTCATATGACTGTCGAAGATGAGGTCGTGTAATGCGATGTTGCGTTCTGTCCATTCATCCATTAACATTTGTTGTCCATGCGATATCTCTAGTTTCAAGGTATGGATTGGTACCAAACTTTGAGTATACCTTACTCGCATGGTATAGCGGAGCCATACATTTTGAGATCAATTTGTCAAAGGTCAAGGTCACAGTCCCCAAAAACTGAATCAAGTTTGGCTGACTATATGAGTTAGGTTGGAATATTCAGAGTTCTCTCCCCTACATGTATCTGGTATTGTCCTGTGGGGTAATGGGGAGAGGGCAGGGTCTGAATTAGGAAATTTGTGATGACCTGCTACTTTTTTTCATCGAAAAAAAAATCGCAGGTCAAATCTAACATCACCTGCTATTTATGAAGTTGGACAGCTATTTTTTTTCTACATGTGCAAATGCACCAATAATCATAATACCGTATAAAGTGCACACCGTCAATCTGCCATGTATCAATTTGTATCCCAGGAAGAAATAGAGGGGAATAATGAACAACCATTCAAATATTATATTAATGAAATATATTCCCTCAGTCTGAAAGCTTCATAATTAATCAGGGTTCCCGCGGTCATGGAAAATCCTGGAAAGTCATGGAATTTGAAGATTGATTTTCCAGGCCTTGAAAGTCATGGAATTTTGTGTCTGGTCATTGAATTTTGTGAGAGGTCATGGAAAAATTAAATGCAACATGAAAATGTTCCCGGACTACCAGCGAATGTTCAATTCGTCAGATGTGATTTGTGAATGCAATCAATTGTGCATCAGGGAAGATAACTATGGTTTTGCAATTTCCCTAAACTCCCAGGATGCATTTGGGAGGTAATAGCTGCTCTCAAATCACATCAGTACATGTATGTTAAAAGAAATGGAATGAAAATGTTCTTCTCAGACATCATGGTTGTGCAATGCAAATTATCGACGATGGTTCGAGCATGGTAAAAATCCCGATGAGGCCAGCTGCAAAGTTTGCATAAAAACTTTTTCAAACATGGGCAAGGTGCGTTAAAAGCACATGGCAAGCCAAATATGGCGACATTGAACAATGAATTTGTGTTTAGAAGGACCCTACAACCAGTGGTGAAGAAAATGGCAGAGTAGCAATATCTACCCCTACCTCTGGTGCATTCGGCACAACGATGTTCACAATTATTTTAAATATATCCACATGAATGTTTTTGCGATGTTTTAATAGGGGAGATAATTCTTGTTTGAAAAAACTTAAAGGGAAGCTACTATTTAGTTGAATTATTTAAAAAAGTCTAAATTTACCTGGAATAATTAATATATTAAAGAGAATGGAGAAAATAAATCTGTTTGATCAGTATTGTTGGGTCTGATTCAAGGCAACATTCTGATTCAAGGCAAATAGTTTGAATATTTTGTTTCTTAAAATTAAATTTTGGAATCCCCAAATCAATTTATAGAAGACAGTAACAAAATAAATGATTCCTTTTATCTGATACATTCCTATCACTTCGGAGCATTCAAGTAATGCATTCACAAGTGGTTACAAGTCAACTCATTTATATAGGTATATTGGGTGACCGATTTTCTTGATGCAGCCATTATCCATAGAGAATTTCTGATGAGTCATGGAAAAGTCATGGAATTTGTCCACAAAAGGTCATGGAAAGTCATGGAATTCAATCTGCATATCTGTGCATGAACCCTGTTAATTGGTTTACAATCAAGGCTCGAATTAGAGTAAAAAAATTACATGCACAGTATGCGCCTAAATTTTTCATTTACATGCACAGCAATTTGCCTACATGAAAAAAAAAAATATTCTTTTTAAAAATCCTTCTCCGTGAATTTGTCTCTTGAAATCTGTAAACCTTTACGTGTTTGGACTCTCCTATAAATGCCAGGCATCAGCACTTATATACAGGGTCTCACAGCGTCCTTCAAAAGAACTATTCTTAAAAATCAAATACTCAATATTTGGAAAAAATCAAATGTGTTTTGCCACAAGTCAAATATTCTGATGAATCTGACTTTGTGTTCAGATGTTTCACTCTTGAGGTCATATATATGTACTAAAACACCATAAACATTTCTTACTATTTTTTTGTTAATTTTTCAAATGGTTAAATTTACAGAAAATCAAATTTTATTGGACTCAACAAATTTCTCTGTTGTTGTTGTTGTTGTTGTTGTTGCGGGATTCGTGCGTGTTTCTGCAACATCGTCTGTACTCCTTTACATATTCAACTGCCTGGCTCTCACTTCCCACTTCTTCAGCAGGGTCAGTGTTTATTTGTCACCCAGCTGCAGAAAAAGCTTGCATGTTGCTGCTCTGAGTTCACATTGTTTTGAACAGTTTGGAAATGTCACACACAACGTGAAGCGGACTAAGAAATAGTGTGGAGCGTCTGATGCGGAGATACCCGAGATAAAAATACCCACAGGGGTAATTCAACACACAGCTTGGACATTTTCTAGCAAATTTTTGAAGACAATTGGTAGTCTGCCATAAGCTATAGTCGGCGTGATCGATGGTTCATTTTTCAACACTATGTTTGCAAATGCAGCTGCCGATCAAAATTTACGTGCACCGTGGGAAAAATACATGCATTTGTGCATGTGTGCAATGCTAATTTCGAGCCTTGGCCAGGAAAATTATGGCCTGCTACTTTCGTTGGAGATTTTTTTTTTTTAGCAGGTCATTTTCTACATCGCCTGCTTTGTCAAAATTTTGGCCTGCTTTTAGCCAATAGCAGGCCGCCATTTCGGACCCTGGAGGGGTCCTTTATGAACTTCATACCTGTTTATTAACTCAAGAACAAAGGTTTACTTCATCACTTCTTCCTTCATGAAAAATTCTCTCGTCTGAAAAGAATCCATTTGCAGGAAAACTACTATTTTCTTGTGTTTGACTATTGTTGATTTCAGTGTGGGATATGTGAGCTCTCAGCTCTTGCTTCAAGGCCAACTAGTTACCAGGAGTTAAGCTCATTTTAGTTTATCATTCAATATAAGATGTGATATATGTTACATTCTCAGAAGCACAAAATTGTAGACCTTTCTCTGGATTGCTAGCTACCAATTGGAATCAAGGCTATTAAACAACTTTGAAATTTGGACCAATGTAATTCCAGATATACGGGCGTATAGTGAAGCCCCTTGGGCTCTTGTTAATGTTAACCTTGCCCAGAGACAGCATCTTAGTTACACTCTCCTGGTCATCTTAAGTTCACTTGTGCACTATGCGTGTGTTATAGGGTGGATGGAGGGTGTCGGGTTCCATGCTGCTTCAAAGATTTCTTTCTTGAAGTAGCAGGAACGCAACTTGGCTGGGTGGTGTAATAGTTGGTTCGTCGCGATATAGCTGAAATATTGTTGAAAGTGACGTTAAATTCTATTCACTCACTCACCTCATGTGAAAGAAAAAATATTTGACTTTTGGAGTTCGGAGGTCACAAGTTCTGTTAACCCAAAAATGAATCCATACTTGTGCAGTCATAATTTTACATTGCTCTATTGAACTGGATGAAAGTTCACAGGTCTATGTTAGGCCTTTCGTTTTTTATTTGTTGGTTCACGGATCTGCAGACCCACTTTTTCCGAAAAGTGGGGAAAAAAATCACGATTTTGTCCTTTTTTATTCCCGCTGACATACAAATTTGCTACTGACCTTATTTTCATATCCTCTGATTAAAAAAATCACAATTCTCGGCAGGATGACTCAGTGGGAAGGCTGAGGTATACGAAAATATACATTGTCGAAGAGTGAAACTTTAGACATCGCGCATCCATCTTGGACCTTTCTCCACTGATAGAAATGTCAAGGGAGATAATTCTGCAAAGTTGTTTGTGGCACGCTGTCTGAACAAAATGGCGGGAATGGCGGACAGTTTTTACATCTGTCTCATCGTAAAGAAAGGGTGGAAGTCAAGACCAGATCTTTTCAGCAATGTAACGAGCAGAAGCGATACTTTTGGGGACATCATCTGCAAATGTATCCTGTCGGCTGACACGGTTTCCTCCGTGAAGTCGTCAAAACTTGAAGATGGTGCCGTCACTGAATGTGACCTGTCTACCTCGATGTCAGTGTTGCACTCGTTCCGGAGTAAATTCCTTCAAGTTATCCTATCTGACAAGGACACCCGGCCGAGGCGAGCTGTTTCATTATGATGGATATGGCGAAGAGAAGAGATATCCTCCCGAATGAAAGGTCACTATCTTCATACATTTGCTTTTCGTAACCCCAATATAGGGGGCCTATATTTCGTGATTTAAGGGCCATGGATGATAGCATTTTGTTGATGCCGAATCTTGTATGTATTTTTCACAGCCGAAAGGACGTCCATTTTTATACGCCCGCCAAAAGGCGGACGTATTTTGTTATGGCGGTTTCCGTCCGTGTGTCCGTCCGTCCGTCTGTCCGTCCCTCGTGTCCGGTCTATATCTAGAACAGTTTTCTATCTACAGTTCTAATTTTTGGTGAGTGGGATACCCTACAGGAAGACGAAGTGTCGCGTACCAAAATAAAGGTCAGAGGTCAAAGGTCACTGGCTTGAAAAAACAGGAAATCACTGAAGTGTTCATGTCCGGTCTATATCTGTGAACGTTTTCTATCCATAGTTGCAATTTTTTGTGGGTGGATACGCTAGGTGGAGACGATGTGTACCAAAATCGAGGTCAAAGGTCACTTTTGCCTAAAATCAGGAAATCATTGATCATTGACAGTTTTCTATCTACAGTTCTAATTTTTGGTGAGTGAATGCCCTAGGGAGGAACGATGTGTTGCAGACCAAATGTAGGTAGAGGTCAGAGGTCAAAGGTCAGTGTGATCGAAAAAACAGGAAATCATTAAAAATTTCAAATATTTTGTTAGTGGATTCAATAGGGGGGAAATGAAGTGTCGCATACCAAAATATAGGTCAAGGTCAAAGGTCACTGTGACCCAAAAATCAGGAAATTATTAAAAATAACATTTATTGCTCAAATCTTCACCTGCTGTTGCTTATGGCCTTATCTCCCTTTAGGAGAATCCTTACAAATAGTTAAAACGAAAAGTTGTCTCCCCTTAGGGAGCACTCTCAGCTCAGCTAGGTTACTTAAGCCCTGCACAATCCTGAATCTCCCTCTTTCTCTATTTGTACCTGCTCGCGAGTGGTTGCATATCAAGGAAGTGTCCTATAGAGCTGGTTTGGTTGTTGTTGGTTTGACCTTCGGTTGTACCTTTGCTAAACTAGTATTTCTCTTGCTGTATTACTTAGACATTATTGTCTGAGATATCTGTCCCTGTAAATTCTAATTCATGCCGTTCGTGTCGGCAGTTTTGGTCTAGTTTGGATGCTCACACTCATGCAAAGGTCACCTTTGTTACTGTCAGTCCACGTGTTTAGAGTGTCTAAGTTGGGATGTTACCGCCTGGAGGAATTATGCCCAGGCTAGACGAGCGTATTTATTACGGGTTACGGTAGACCCTGCTTTACTGCGGACGAAAGACGCCAAAATGAAATTGCTCGTCGGAGATTTCAAATTTTAACGAAGATCTTTCTGGTTTCCCGTTTGGATTTATCGCTTAGACTTAGTCCCGCCAGGTTCTATTAGAATCCCCTTCAGTGGGACTGTTTGTACGAGAGGATAATGTTAAAATTCCAGACAGTTAGAACCGGTTGGTAAAGTCTTGTCTGGCGTGTTTGTGCACAACCCGTTTCTTTGTTTGGACAACAAAGGATTCTGTCCAAGGCCGGCTTTCTCGACCGCTCTTTTGTTATCGACAAACAAAAGATGTTTGCTTCACGGGTCGGCCTGTAGTCCAGTTCATTGGGAATAGAAATGCTTCAACGTACTATAACCTTTCGTAGGATTACTAGTTTCTGCAGGGAAATTGTATTCTCGCTGATTTATATGATAACACCTTCATTTTTCGTTGTTGTTGTTGTGTTTCGGACTTCTATGTTTCTATGCATACAGTTCATTGTTCCTACCAAAATTTATTCTCTTATATCAAGTGTTATTCTGTTTATTTGATATCTTGTGATCAAGAGAGAGAACCTGCAGAGGTTTTTCTCTGTCTTTTATTCTTACGTTGTTGTTGCGTTTGTCTTCGTCGCCACAAGTCAAAGCTATACACTACCACGTCTTTGTTACATTTTAATGAGCCTACCATATTACTCTCTTTGTGTAATCAAGGGTGTGTTGATCAAGAAAAGAGATCACGAAATTGTTTATTAAGAAATTGTGCTATTCTTTGGAACACATTTTTCTGCTAGTAAATATTGCACTGTGATATATTTATTTTTCACAACCAAATTTTCCCATCGGTATACTGAATTAGACTTACAATTCAAATTGAGTTGAGCTTTAATTTTATTTTCTTCTTTCTGAGAAATTAATATTCTTAGCTTGAGTGTGAGTTTATTTCTCCGGGAAGTCTTTAGAATTGTTCTCGTTCGACGACACGTAGGGTGTTTATTGATCTCTCCCTGGTCTGTTGGCCGGGCAAAGATCAAGCCTGAAGTTACTCAATCATCTGCTTGGGACAGCATAAGACTGTTTCCATCGGGCGGTCTTCTTGTACTTCGTAAGTTACTTTCGTCCGAGAACGATTACCGGTTACAGCCTAGTAAGCGGAACGGCAGACAGCTCCTAAGCAATGTTCTTTGCCGTTTTTCTTCTACGACTGCTTCGTCCAAACATCTTTTGGTCTACAGCATTTGTTTGATCCTAATTTTTATTCTGGAGGATAATTTCTTCTATTCCATTTGAGGACTTATGTGTAGTTTAGACCTCAAATTGGAGGGTGAGTCAACATTGAACATTGTTCTTGATTGGTCAATTCAAATTGTGAAATTTAATGACCGTAGTTTATCTACCGGCGAGAGACATCAAAATGTAATTGCTCTCTTCGGGGGAATTTTAAATTTATTGAAGATCTTCCTAGTTTACGTTGGAAGTATCTTTGTGTTGATGTCGGGGATGATGCTACCGGGCGGAGTTACGCCCACGATTAACGCGAGGAACAATGAATGTGTTCTTCATCTCCTCTGCGTTTCAAATCTCATTACAGTTTTGCGAACTACGGCTGTTTCGTTCGGACTCCACTCCAGTTTCGGTTTTACAGTTTTCGGATTCAACTTCAGTTGTTTTTCCTTCTACGTCGTTCTTGTTCGCCATAACGTCGTTCCTGTTCACCTAAACGTCGTTTCTCGTACATTTAAAAGTTTGTACCCTGCTCCATTGTGAGCGTATATGTACAATAAATTAAATTGAATTGAAAAAATTGGAAAAATCACTACACCTTTTCTCACGCAACGCCTTTCTCGTTCGCATTACGTCGTTCTGTTACACCTCAACGACGTTCCATTACGGCGTCACGTCGTTCTCATACACCTGTTCGTCATTCTTGTTCACCTGTTCGTCGTTCACGTATGCCTCAACATCGTTCCCGTACGTTAGCACGTCGGTCATATCGTCTGTTCGTCGTTTCTCGTACACCTCAACGCCGTTTTCCCGTACGTCGGCACGTCGTTCTCGTACATCTGTTCGACGTTCCCGTATGCCATAACGCTGTTCACCACGTCGTTCTTTTATACCCCCTTATCAGGGTCGTCAAGTTCGACAGTCCCGGTCTCCATTTCTAGATCTTTCTCTTGATCGCCATAGAGGCTTCGACGTTTGTTCGCCTGCACGTCTCTTGACTTTGGTGTTTTTCGTCTTTTAGTCGGTATTCTTAAAAATACCTTCTGACAATTCGGTTGATGCTTCTTCTTTATTGCTTGGTTGACCTCCATCGTTTTGCGAGATGCATATCTTCTTATACCCATTCATCCTCGTCGGTCGTCAGTTTGAGTGGCAAGTCCTCCCGGTCGGAGTCAACATCGCCCCTTGTATCACTTCTCTAGTCATGGCGTTTTTCTCCATCTCGGGGCTTTCACATCGATGTTTACTTAGGTTCGTCGTTACTTTGGGGGCAGTTTTTCGACACTCTGCATCAAGTGCTTCATCCCCGTATAGACCGTTGGACCAGTATTTAGACGTTGGCATTATAGTTGTTTTGTCATCAACTCTTAGGGCTATTCATTTCTACTCAGGACCTTACTCATTACGGACGTCGTGCCATCTGTCTTATTAGCCCACCATCACCAGATGGTGGGCTGTTCAAATCACTTTTCGTCCGTGGTCCGTCAGTCCGTCCATTCTTGTTACCGCGATTTCTCAGGAACTACTGCATGGATTTTTTTCAAATTTGGTACACAGGTTCCCCTCGGGGTCTAGTTGTGCAAGAAACCTTTTCCGGTCCGATTCGAAAATCCAATATGGCCACCAGGCAGCCATCTTGGATTTCCCCATGAAACCTTGTTACCGCGATTTCTCAGGAACTACTGCATGGATCTTTTTCAAATTTGGTACACAGGTTTCCCTTGGGGTCTAGTTGTGCAAGAAACCTTTTCCGGTCCGATTCGAAAATGCAATATGGCCACCAGGCAGCCATCTTGGATTTCCTCGTGAAACCTTGTTACCACGATTTCTCAGGAACTACTGCATGGATCTTTTTTCAAATTTGGTACACAGGTTCCCCTTGGGGTCTAGTTGTGCAAGAAACCTTTTCCGGTCCGATTCGAAAATCCAATATGGCCACCAGGCAGCCATCTTGGATTTCCCCATGAAACCTTGTTACAGCGATTTCTCAGGAACTACTGCATGGATCTTTTTCAAATTTGGTACCCAGGTTCCCCTTGGGGTCTAGTTGTGCATGAAACCTTTTCTGGTCCGATTCGAAAATCCAATATGGCCACCAGGCAGCCATCTTGGATTTCCCTTTGAAACCTTGTTATTGCAATTTCTCAGGAACTACTGCATGGATCTTTCTCAGATTTGGTACACAGGTTCCCCTTGGGGTCTAGTTGTGCGAGAAA
This sequence comes from Hanleya hanleyi, assembly GCA_036873755.1. Lineage (NCBI taxonomy): Eukaryota > Metazoa > Mollusca > Polyplacophora > Lepidopleurida > Hanleyidae > Hanleya > Hanleya hanleyi. Next base: position 34,666 of record JAVTVY010037933.1, on the reverse strand, counting down.
CCTTTTTTGGTCCGATTCGAAAATCCAATATGGCCACCAGGCAGCCATCTTGGATTTCCCCATGAAACCTTGTTACCGCGATTTCTCAGGAACTACTGCATGGATCTATTTCAAATTTGGTACACAGGTTCCCCTTGGGGTCTAGTTGTGTAAGAAACCTGTTGTGGTCCGATTCGAAAATCCAATATGGCCACCAGGCAGCCATCTTGGATTTGCCCATGAAATCTTGTTACCGCGATTTCTCAGGAACTACTGCATGGATCTTTTTCAAATTTGGTACACAGGTTCCCCTTGGGGTCTAGTTGTGCAAGAAACCTTTTCTGGTCCGATTCGAAAATCCAATATGGCCACCTGGCAGCCATCTTGGATTTCTCCATGAAACCTTGTTACCGCGATTTCTCAGGAACTACTGCATGGATCTTTTTCAAATTTGGTACACAGGTTCCCCTCGGGGTCTAGTTGTGCAAGAAACCTTTTCCGGTCCGATTTCAAAATCCAATATGGCCACCTGGCAGCCATCTTTGATTTTCCCATGAAATCTTGTTACCGCGATTTCTCAGGAACTACTGCATGGATCTTTTTCAAATTTGGTACACAGGTTCCCCTTGGGGTCTAGTTGTGCAAGAAACCTTTTCTAGTCTGATTCGAAAATCCAATATGGCCACCAGGCAGCCATCTTGGATTTCCCCATGAAATCTTGTTACCGCGATTTCTCAGGAACTACTGCATGGATCTTTTTCAAATTTGGTACACAGGTTCCCCTTGGTGTCTAGTTGTGCGAGAAACCTTTTCTGGTCCGATTCGAAAATCCAATATGGCCACCAGGCAGCCATCTTGGATTTCTCCATGACCTTGTTACCGCGATTTCTCAGGAACTACTGCATGGATCTTTTTCAAATTTGGTACACCTGTTCCCCTCGGGGTCTAGTTGTGCAAGAAACCTTTTCTGGTCTGATTTGAAAATCCAATATGGCTACCAGGCAGCCATCTTGGATTTCCCCATGAAATCTTGTTACCGCGATTTCTCAGGAACTACTGCATGGATCTTTTTCAAATTTGGTACACATGGGGCCTAGTTGTGCAAGATACCTTTTTTGGTCCGATTCGAAAATCCAATTAATACGGTATTCCCGAGTTGCATCACAAGAGTCGGCGGATCAAACGGCGGGGCATATTCTATATATTGACTATAGAGAATATCCATATCTTCACCTTCCATATCAAGGAGTTCAAATAATTCGGAATTAAAATGTATTTAGTCCATGCAGTTGCAAGTGAACTGCCCCACCCTTTCGTCTGCCGGCGGGTCAGCTACATGAAGGACGTCACTCTTGTGACACAATGTCACAACTCGACAACTGTAAACTACTGCATGTTTCGATCCAAGGGAAATAATCAGGATTCAGACACTTTCAAATTCGACGTTTCAACCTCACTGCGTGGACCGGATCCCTTCAGTATTAAGTATTGCACCATCTTACTATTTTCGAGCATGGTATCTTAAAAGAGATATCTCATACTAGTCCAGTAAACAGAACAGAATTAGCATTCATTCCTAATTATAAAATCTTAAGTATGCCAAAGTGTCAAAGAGATTTTTCTTCCCTTCCAGTACCCAACGATGACACGTGCAAAAAAAAAAAAATACTACAAAACGAAGACGAAGGATCCTCCGTACATGTACATTCACTTTCAGACTAACTTTGCTCATTTCTCTTGTACTATAACAACAGATACAAGTACAGTTTCTAGAAATCTTGAAACTCCTGAAATTTAGAAAGATTACATCTTGGTGTTTTCCACTGTCCTATTTTCGATCTTTTCTTTAGATTCAAAATTCTGTGAACAAAATTACAACTCAATCGTCTTAGTAACAATGGACAAAAAGATCCTCTTGTCATTAGCTTACAATTCTAGGACAACGGTGGGCGCCAAGATCCTTCAGGATCTCTCATTTACAGATGTCATCCCTCAATCCATTAGTGCCGGTATTGACGTCTCTACATCCACATCTGATTTGGTGGCAGTCCCGCCACAACGTCATGCGGAGAGTTCCTTTCCGATTTCCATCTCCGGATCACCATCTCTACACCGATACTTCCGAGACCCGTTGGGGAGCCATCTGGACGGACTGGAGGTGTCCGGCAGATAGTCTAGGTTGGATGCCAGACTTCACATCAACCTTCTGGAAATGAAGGCAGTCATCCTAGCAGTTCAGCATTGGAGTTGGCGTCTCGTGAATTCGTCCCTTCTCATCGCTTCGGACAACTCTACTGTCAGTGCTCACATCAACAAGATGGGTACCACCCGATCTTTGTCAATGTTTCGTCTGGTGTGGGATCTTTATGACTGGGCTCTCATTCATCACTGTCATCTCAATGCTCGCCATGTTCCGGGTCGGCTCTGTGTCTTAGCGGACCACCTTTTTCTCGTCCCGACATCGTGCTTCAGACCGAGTGGCAGCTTCATCCGGAGGTCTTCCACCAGATCTGCAACATCTGGGAGACCCCCCTTGATCGACTTGTTTGCGACGAGGAACTATGCACAGCTCGCCCTCTTCGTCAGTCCGATTCTGGACCCTCAAGCTTTCACCATCGACGCCCTTTCAATCAACTGGGACAACTTGCTGGCTTATGCCTACCCGCCCATGGCCCTGATTCAGGATGTTCTTCAATAGATTTACTCGGCACGACTGCGTCATTCTGCTCGTGGTTCCGTGGTGGCCTCGTACCGGTACGGGTTCCACTTCTCACTGCTCCGCCACGTCGTCTTCCAGTTTGGCCCAGCCTGTTGCGTCAACCTCACGGGATAATACATCACAACCCGCGGTGGCTCAACTTACACGTCTGCAGACTATCCAGAGTGCACTTACAGTCCAAGGATGTGTCAGTAGATACATTAGGGGGACATGTGTTAGGTTGGAATATTCAGAGTTCTCTCCCCTACATGTATATGGCATTTGTCCTGTGGAGTTGCCTGCCGTTTTTGAAACAGCTACATTTAGTTAAACTGTTGTGAAATAAAAACCATACATTTACTAATTTAATGGGGAGAGGGGTCCTTTATGTACTACCTGTTTATCAACTCAAGAACAAAGGTTTACTTCATCATTTTCTTCTTCCTTCATGAAAAGTTCTCTCGTCTGAAAGAAATCCATTTGCAGTAAAACTACTATTTTCTTGTGTTTGACTTTTGTCGATTTCATTGTGGGATATGTGAGCTCTGGGTTCTTGCTCCAAGGTCACCTAGTTTCCAAGAGTTCAGCTCATTTTAGTTTATCATTCAATTTTAGATGTGATATATGTTGCGTTCTCAAATCAACAAAATGGTAGACCTTTCTCTGGATTGCTAGCTACCAATTGGAATCAAGGCTGTCAAATAACCTTGAAATTTGGACCAATGTAATTCCACATAATACGGGCGTATATTGAAGCCCCTTGGGCTCTTGTTATAAATAAAACGTTTGAAATTTTTGTACAATTAGTCAATAGGAAAAGTATTGAGTACTTTTTACCCCTCGGCCAATTTTGGCCATGGGGTATTGTCGTCGTCTTGTACGTCCGTCTGTCCGTACGTCCGTACGTACGTGAGCGAGATAGCCGGAAAACGGTTCCACTGAAGAATTCCAAATTTGGTATGCTTATTTACCTAGTCAAGGACCAGAAGCCTATTGAATTGGGACCTGATTGAGTGGAAACCTTGGCGGCCATCTTTAATTTTATGCAAAATGGATAATGATCCATATCTCGGAAACCATTCAACTGTTCATTACGAAAGTTGGTATACATCATCGACACATCAAGCAACTTTCAATGAATTACCAAACCGGTTTTTCTGATTAGCTGGAAATCCTGGAGGCCATCTAAAATTTATGCGAAATCCATAATGATACATATCTCTGTTACCATTCAATTGTTTTATATGAAAGTTGGTAAACATCATCGATACATCCAGATACTTTAAATCGAGACCTGATTGACCGAAAACCGTGAAATTTATGCAAAAACTTTAATGATATATATCTCTGATACCATTTAAGTGTTCTATACCGAACTTGGTATGCAGCATCGATGTATCAAGAGACTTGCACTGAATAACCACATCAGTTCCTCTGAGTGGGGGGAAGGATTGGCGGCCATCTTTAATTTATGCAAAATCATTAATGATCTCGTTCTCTGATACCGTTCAAGTGCTCGATGTAAAATTTGGTATACATCATCGATGCATCAAGAGACTTACGACAAATGACAGTTCTGGTTTCTCTGATTGGGGGAAAATCTTGGTGGCCATCTTTAATTTATGCAAAATCTTTAATGATGTATATCTCTGATACCATTTCAGTGTTCTATATGAAACTTGGTATACAGCATCAATGTATCAAGAGACTTTCAATGAATAACCACATCGGTTCCTCTGAGTGGCGGGAAGGATGAGCGGACATCTTTAACTTATGCGAAATCATTAATGATCTCTATCTCTGATACCGTTCAAATGCTCGATGTAAAATTTGGTATACATCATCAAGAAACTTAATGAATGAATACCAATTTCTCTGATTGGACGGAAACCTTAGGGGTCATTTCTAATTGCAAAAATTTTGATAATCTGTATATTTGTGACTTGACTTCTTGGTGTTCCTGACATCTTGGTTCAAATCGAATACATTATGAATGTACCCAGAGCCGAGGGGTTTTCCGATGCGCAGCTTCATATTAACTCTTAGAAAATACAGATATCTTGCAGATACAACAACATGCCACCAATTATGACCATTGGACCAATAATTATTTATAAATTCAGAAACTGCGGTCAATACTAAATACAACTTCACAAACTCGGTCATCGAAAGTTTTCTTTTGAGAGGATGTTGAAAAAAGACAGCAAAACCAGAGGAGTCTTGTCAAACCACTTTGAAGACATCAATGTTCTTTTATTGAACATCACAAAGTTAATATATATTTTTTTTCTGTGGCTTCTACATGATATTGTACATTTTTATCTCACCTTACGAAGTAAAGGCGAGATATTGTGAGGGGGGAAAGAGGATGTCGTCGTCGGTGTCGGAGTCCCCTGCCTGGAAATGATAAGGTTTTTGGTTTAGCAAATTCAAAAAAAATCTAGAAAAATTAGAAAAAATATTAAAAAGCAGTTTGCTGCAGTTGTCAACTGTCATTGAATGATTATGAAACTTGGTACACATGTTTCTTATGATTAGAAGATGTACCTGTGCTATTTAGGTGATGAAATATAAATTTTTGTTCAAATTTTGAGGGTTTTGTCTAAGTAATCTGCCAATAATAATGGAAAGTTTTCTGAAGCTGTCAGCTTTCATTGGATGAGTTTGACACTTGCTATCCAAGTTCAATGTGATTCGACGATGTGCATGTGCTATTTAAGAAATATGACATTAAATATGAATTTTTGTCCTAATTATTGCAGTGTAGACTTTGTACCTTTCCATTGATAAGGTTTCTGTTGGGCAAAAATTTACATGTAAATGGAAGGTTTGTTGAACCTTTCGTGGGATGATTATAAAACTTGGTGGACATGTTTTCCTAGGTCACAGCTCTCCCGCAGTAATCCCACACGGGACTGACCTATCCAGCTGTATTCCCAAATGGCATTGGCCTATCCAGCAGTAATGCCACACAGGACTGACCTATCCAGCAGTAATCCCATACGGAACTCAACTATCCAGCAGTAATCCCAGACCGAACTGGTCTATCCAGCAGTAATCCCATTTGGGACTGGCCTATCCAGCAATAATCTCACACAGGACTGACCTATCCAGCAGTAATCCCAAATGGCACTGGCCTATCCAGCAGTAATGCCACACGGGACTGACCTATCCAGCAGTAATCCCAAACCGGACTGGCTTATCCAGCACTGAGCAGTAATCCCACATGGGACTGACCCATCCAGCAGTAATTCCACACGGGACTGGCCTATGCAGCAGTAATCTCACATGGGACTGACCTATCCAGAAGTAATAGGACACTGGACTGCAATATGCAGCAGTAATCCCACATGGGACTGACCTATCCAGCCATAATCCTACATGGAACTGACCTACATGTATCCCACTGTAATCCCACACAGGTTTAGCCTATCCAGCAGTAATCCCACATGGGACTGGCCTCCCCAGCCGTAATCCCACACAGGATTGCTGTATGCAGCAGTGATCCCACACTGGACTGCCTATGCAGCAGTAATCCCACACGGGACTGTCCTATCCAGCATTAATCCCATACGAGACTCACCTATCCAGCAGTAATCCCAGACAGAACTGGCCTATCCAGCAGTAATCCCACAGGGGGACTGGTCTATCCATCAGTAATAACAAACGGGACTGGTCCACCCAGCAGTAATCCTACGCAGGACTGGCCTATCCAGCAGTAATCTCACATGGGGCTGACCTATCCAGCAGTAATCTCACACTGGACTGCCCTATGCACCAGTAATCCTACGGCACTGACCTATCCATCCTACATGGGATTAACTTATATGCCAGTAATCCCACATGGGACTGATGTTATTGTCTGTACCAGATAATTTATTCCAGACGTTATTGTCTGTACCACATCACCTATTCCAGACGTTATTGTCTGTACCACATCACCTATTCCAGACCTTATTGTTTGCTCTACATGTATGCTTTCAATACTGCTGCACCTTCGGCGGATGACCCCGCAAGGCGAGATGTTGGAGTTCTCAGAACGCTTGTTCAAAATTGGAAGGCATGGGCACAGGGATTTATAAATCTCTTTATCTTAAAAATATTCCTAGAGACAAGTTTGAAATAGGGCCGCTATATATTAGCTTATGCCATGTAGAATTTCATGTGATACTGATCACGATATGAGATGAAGTTTACTCCTTACCAATAAATCGTGTAAGCTCCGATTTTTTGAGTACGCTATGATAGGTCTCAGATTAAATGGCAAGCGTAGTTTTGTTTGGAGTGTTTCGTATTCTTCCTTCAGTATACAGGCCGCTTCAACATTCCTACGGCTATATTGGAGAACAAAGGGAATAAACTCTTTGTTAGCAACTTTACCTGGGTCTATGTTCATACCAAAGGGTTGCCGTGTTTGAAGTGTTTTCATCCTAAAGGATTCACGAAGTGCGCAGTGATTGCAGTCTTTCATTTTTGAAAACAGTAGGAGTGCTGTAAATCACTCTCCTAAAATGATTTTAGGAGTGTAAATCACAGTCCTGAAGGCTTCTAGTTGTTGCAAGGAGTGCTGTTTCCACTCGCCTGAATTAATTTTAGGAGTGTGGTGTGGTCACACTCCTCAGAAACGAATGACTGGATTGTCAGTTTCTTCCTGTGTTGGAAATGTAGGAATTCTTTCTATTGGCATAATTTGAAAATGGTGCTGAAATGAATGTTCCGGTAGATTAAAATGCTCATTGACCAGGCCTTCATTGTCCAATCTCATGTCTGATATATGTCTGTTGACACGATATTGAAGTTTATTCTTAGTTTCGCCCACATACTGTTTCAGGCATTTTCAGCACGTAATTAAATAAATTACATTCTTCGTGTCACAGTTTAGTTGCTCCTTAAGCTTGTATTCATTTTTGGTCTGTTGGCTTTTGAAAGTGGGTTGTGTGGCGTTTACACTGAAGTTTTAGACATTTGGAGGTCTTACCATTGCCATGATTAGGGCGTTTATGTTTTATCCTTGCAGGTTCTGACTCACAAACGTCATAATCTGGCAGTTTGTGATTTGGCAAAGTGTTTCAGATTTAATATGCCGTAAAAACCGGGTGGAATAGCCTCTAGGTTTCAATGCCTGAAACAGGATCGCACATGAGTGGTGAAAATACCGTATATCGCTCGAATTTCTATGGAATCGAATGATTTGAGATTTGACTATGCCCTTAAATATATGGGTCGGGTGAAAAGATTTGGCATGTAGGAGTTTGTGGGTATCAGTTGGTTTAAAAAAGACCTTGTAATCTAAATATCCAGTGTTCTGAAACCCAGGTCCCTTAAAAACTGTTATGTCCAAAAAATCCACAGAAGGGTCATGAATAACTACTTCGAGTTTGATATTTGGGTCATGGTTATTTAGAGTTTCGAAAAATACTCCGAAATCTTCCTTGGAATGGTTATAAAGTACAAAAATGTCATCTAAATATCTGAGATATAAGAGAGGCTGTTTATCTAATTTTCTTAAAGCCTGCTCTTCCCAATGAGCTACATAGATAGTGGCAAAATTTGGACAACCTTTTACCCATTGCACAACCACTAATTTGTTGATAGAACTCTCCTTTGAATTCGGAGTCATTACCGTTTAGACTAATTTCTAATATTCCAAAAGTTCTTTGTCTGGGCGATTGGGATCGGGAAATCTTTGAAAAGCATCTTTAACAGCCTTAATACCATTAGGCCATTCAAATATGATACTTTGTTTCTCAAACACAAGGCTGGTTCAATCTTCATGAGGCATGAGACTTCTTATTTTATGTTTTATTGCTGATCAGGGTTCCAAGGTAGACCACCTGGAAATCTTTAAATTTGTTTTGAAAAAAAATTAAAAAAAATACTGCCCTATTTCATGTTTTCTGACTCCTTCATTCTGAATACATCAATATTTCACAGCTCAAATGACCAGCAACAAGCTCTGCTTAGTGAATAAATGTCCAAAGATTATGTTCTTGAAAAAAAAAAAAATTATTTCTCATCTTCTTGGATGGACACAGGTCACTATCTAGAAGAATAAACATGGAAATTCCACTTTCACTTTCAACACCTTTTTTACAATTTTGTTTCAAAATCTATGGAATTTATTCTTCTCTCTTATCCTCAGAACACATGAATACAGCAAACTAAGACTTGTACCACTTTGTCAGTTGCAACTGCGATCCCCCTTCAATGCAATTTCAGTTGAAATTACTTCTTCAGGAAGATGCAATAGATCAAAATTACTTCAGCAATCAATAGTTTTGAACATCAAATCAATGGGGTTAGAAGGAAATTCACGCAGGAATCTCTAGAGCATGCTGTGAACGATATAGCTAACCAAGGGAGATAACTCTCCTATACACTTGTTGCAGAGTTAGCTCCCTTTTTCCTATGTATGCTAACAAGGGGAGATAATTTCCCTGATACATTTGTGCTGTGGCGAGTATTTTCTCAACTTTGTTGTTGATCGTGGGATTTCTACCGTCCCGACGGGACAAAAAATTGCTGATATAAAAAGAAAACATGCGGCTACAATTTCAACCATGCGGCGGAATTTGAGAAACAAAGTATCATATTTGAATCGCCTTATCAATGTCAATATTAGTATATGTGGATTCAATATCCATGGTGACATGTAAGGTGTTGGGAGGAGCTTGGATGCTGGACAGTTTTAACAGGAAATCTTCAGTGTTTTTCAAATAACTACTATATCGGTTAGCGATAGGCTTCAAGTAGTAGTCAATATATTCCGAAATGTGGTAAGAATTTGTCCCACAGTCTGAAACAATAGGGCGCCCAGGAGGTGTAAGGTTATCTATCCACTTTGTACACTCATAGTGCTACAACTGTACTCGGCTGTATTGAAGTTATTACACTATGAATTTTGTGTGTGTTTTTTTTCTTTTTCTCCTGTCGATCTGGTTTTTTCATCACTCAAATCCGTGAACCAACAAATATAAAACAAAAGGCTTTACCATGATGTACAATTCAAGAGCAATCTCTCTGTAAAGGACATGACATTAAAGCTGTAGCTAGATGTTATGGGTTGTAATTCCTATTGATTGTATGGAGTTTTCCAAATTTTCATTAGTTAAATATATGCATCAATAATTATAACCTCTTCATTTAATAATCTTTCCACACTATTGACTATGTCAGAGATGTACACTGAAGTTTGCTGACTTGCTGGACAGATCAAACGCTCTGGTGTAGTGATCACCCTTCTAAATTAAGTTGCATGAATGCTGGCGTTGGCTGCTTTAACCCTTTGAACCCGAGAGTTTTCATGTCTTTTAACACCTTGCCCTGAGCTCCCCGCTGAAATAGAGATAAATTTTGTCAGAAGCTTCTCAAGTATATATACATGTACATAATCTGAGCAGTGTTGCTCAACCCGTGGGGACTACGAGTGGCAGAGGATCCTTTTTGGAATTGGGCGACCAAACTATACCTGTGTAGCGGATACGACTTAAAATCTTATCTGATTGGCTGAATAGTAGGTTCTGACGTCAGAGGCTGCAAAAGCAGCTTCTCGGGTATATATATTATTTGAATAGGCCGTTTTTGCACCCTGTCCGGTTCAAATGGTTAAGGCAGGGAATACTGTCCGTCATATTTTATCACTGGCCATGTATTTGTGATATGGAATCGAAACAACTAAATCAATTTCATTTTCAGAAAAGGTGATTAACCATTGGCCGTGTAACCCAGAGAAGATTCTCATTGCCCACTTTCCTGAGGAGCGAAAGGTGGTCTCGTATGGCAGTGGTTACGGAGGGAACTCTCTCCTTGGCAAAAAATGTTTTGCCCTGCGTATTGCCAGTGTCATCGCTAGAGATGAAGGATGGATGGCTGAGCATATGTTGGTATGATACACTTTCTTTGACAGTTCTTGTATCAATGCTCAGCAGGAAGAGAATAGATCAAAGAATGTTTGGTCCAGTGTCCGGATAATGTGAATAAAAAATTGTTAAAAGTGACATTAAATTCCTACTCACTCTGTTTGTATCAACATAAGCTTCTTCTGTGATATCACTGCAAGTAGTTGTTTGGGTGACATATTACATGGATTATTCTCTCAGGTCGACCTTGTGAATGTGCATGGGTGATAATTAAATGACACCTGATGTGGCAGAAATACATCATGAAATTAATTTGCTACTTTCAGATCATGGGCATTACTAACCCTAAAGGGGAGGAGAAGTTTGTTGCGGCGGCCTTTCCCAGCGCTTGTGGGAAAACAAACCTGGCTATGATACAGGCCACTCTACCTGGTTTTAAAGTGCGCTGTGTCGGTGAGTACAAGTACAGTAAGGCCTCCAATAATTCATTTGCTCGCAGGCCAGCTTTCTAATCCTTTTTCCCTGACATGCCATGGAAGGACCAAATGTGAAGTAATGAGACATTTGGAAAGGTCTTCAGAATGCTCAGTGTGCAGGCACTCTGATATGCACAGACAAAGGCGAGTGAAAAACACACGCCTGATATAGCTCGAGGGGTGTGATTAGCACCCCCAAAATCACACGCCTGAAAGATGCTCAGGTGTGCATTTGCAGACTTTTTTTAAACAAAACACGACATGGTCCACATACGTTTTCCCATCGTCGCCCTGAGAAATATCGGAGCCGATGCAAGAGAAATTGTAGTCTCAAATGTAGATAACTCGACTGTATCCAACAGTTGTCATAACAGAATTCAGATATATCGTGAGAAAGAAACAAGAGATAGAAACAGATCGCCTTCGTGTTGACAGTCACGCTCCTCAACTTCCCGCCATACTTGACAGGACAGAAGTCAGGTAATAACACGAACCATGTTCCCAGTGACTCCGTCCCATCATGGCTTGGTTCTGCTATGGTATAACCGCTCAGTGAATTTGGTAATGAAAGAAACTATGGGATCGGGGTTGTAAAGTAAAGTAACGTGTTTCTCAAGGGAGACGACTCTGTATGATTGCTGGGCATTACAATTTACGAAGATTGAAAGGGAATAAAGTTTTCATTTTATTTTTTTTGCAAAAGATGAGGCGCGCAGAAAACACACGCCTGAATTATTTTCAGGAGTGTGATGGTGCGCGCGCGTGATCGCACGCCTCAAATCAGAATGCCTGAGTGTGTTTTGAAATGATTGATTTATTAGAGAATGTATCATACTCCACATGTGACAGCAATTATGTAATGGCTCCTTGATTCAGGTACTGTATTTCAGCAATTATTTACTGTTATACAGTTTGATTACATCTGGTACTTTCACTACATGGCTACCGTACTGTATGTACTTCTATGATCCTTTGGTTGGATTGCTTGGCTGGTGAAGTCAAATTGAGGGGTTCCCAAGTTGATAGGTCTCCAATCCTACCTCCAGCATCTTCGTTTACTGTACAGAAGATCATCTGTTGTCATCAGGTTTTTGTCAAATTTTGATCATGAAGGGCTCTCTATGTATGACTGCAATAGAAATAGAATCAAATGACTTTGAATAATACATTTGAATAAGTGGTTAAATTAGAAGACGAATTTTGTCTTGGAAAACTTGTATTATGGTGGTCTAAACAGCTTTCAAAATTACATGTCCACATTTTATCGTCACCGATCATTATAAGAGCTTGACACATCTACCATGTCTACACACCATTCATAGATATCGTATTCTAATAGGACAAAAAATTCAGATTCATAGATAATGTTCCACTTAACGATTTTGTTTCCTCATGGCCTTCGACGACTAGGCCACTTCACTTAATTACAGACATCATTCTAATTCCAGATTCATGGCAGGTATTAGCACATTTCGTCCATTCTGGTAAAATCTTTTTTAAATCTTCAGATTGAAATGCTCAAAAATATCTGACATGTTTGTGGATGTGGAAAGTCATACTGTTCTGAAATGGCCTCTAATAATGATGACAATAGTAGAAGATATTTTTAACTGAGTTTCATATAGCCAGTGACAGTGAAATATGCAACACGTGAGCAGGGGAGCAGTACATTGTGATGGTTTGATAATCCTGAAGAAATGTCCCTCTAATCTGGGGCCTAAATTAAGTTAAAGGTTCACACTTATTTCTGACAGGTGACGACATTGCATGGATGAGATTTGATGAGAATGGCATTCTCCATGGCATCAATCCCGAAGCAGGCTTTTTTGGAGTCGCTCCTGGCACCAACTACCAAACCAACCCTAATGCCATGAGGACCTTCCAGAAGAACAGTATTTTCACCAATGTGGCAGAGACAGCCGATGGAGGGTACTACTGGGAGGGCATGGAGGATGACGTTGACAAGGTAACAGAAGGTTTTCTAAATGACTTGGAAACACTCTTTGGCAATTCATAACTTGAAAGAGGATCATGAATCAAGCAACACGATCTGCAACAAACTTGACTAGATATTTGCGAGAGTGAGGTTTTCAGCCAGATTAACTGTCAGATTTCTGTGCATAGGGTATCTGTGAAACTTGAGATTAAATAAACTGTGGGTATCCCCTAAAACGCCACATAATATCACTTATATGTGCAACATTTTCCCAGAACCCCAAGCACGAGGGCATGTTCCTCCGTACAGAATTATGTACAATCCCGAAAAATGTTCCCATAATCCCTCAACACCGGAAAGGAAGTGGCTCAGGAGTTCTTCATTTGCCCAAACAGTCACAGAGAAGAGTGATGGGAAACTTTTCCAATTAAAAATGGAATGCTGCTAGAGATGTAGGGTTGTAATTGGGATCTCTTGACAGCAGGTTGTGTGTGATCTGTCAATGTCTCTGTCTTTACAATTTGATTTTGACATTTCACTTTTTTTTCTTCTTTTTTTTCACTTTTTTTTGTTTTAATGAAATAAATATTTTATTGCAGAACATGAGCATTACGACTTGGCTTGGTGAAAAGTGGAAGATCGGGGACCCTGGGAAAGCTGCTCACCCCAATTCACGATTTTGCGCCCCAGCAAGTCAATGTCCCATTATTCACCCCAGATGGGAGGATCCAAAGGGGGTTCCTATCAGTGCTCTCATCTTCGGTGGAAGGCGCCCAACAGGTATAATTACTGTTTGGTAGTTAGTTAAAATATGTTGAATTGTTTTTCAAATTTTTCATTCTTTTTCATCCTGAAGTGAAAGTTCTTGATTTCAGTATGCTGATCAAAAATGTTGAAACCTGATATAATATGGAACACAAACATCCAGTGAGATATAGAGTTGCTGTTGGAACATAGTGTACATCTACATATATCAGTTTTAAATATTTTTTAACCAAATTTAGTTTTCTTCGAATGTTGTAATGTAAGCTGGCAGCTTTGGAACAAACAAATTGGACTGATTTAAGGTCATCTAATGATGGGAGATTCTGACATTTTTTCATACATGTTAGTCTGTAACATTCAGGAGTGCCCCTGGTGGTGGAAGCTAACAGCTGGGAACATGGTGTCATGTTGGGGGCCTGTGTTAAGTCTGAAGCCACAGCTGCAGCAGAATTCAAGGGTGAGTTCATTATGTTTTCAGGCATTTAACAAAACGGTGCCTTCAAAATATCTGATTGGAAAGAATGTGTTATTTTACACAGGAAAAACTCCTGTTAATATGCCTGCCAAAAAGGTGGACTCGTTATGTGATTATACAATTTGTCACATAACAACATTGTTCAAAGGTCACTGTAGCCTAAAAATCAGGAAATCTGTTTTTTGTGCGGTTGTAATTTTTGTGAGTAGGTACGTTGTGCGTCGACGATGTGTCACATAACAAAAAGCCAGGAAACCATTAAACCATTTCTGTCCAGTCCATATCTATGACAGTTTTTACGCTACTGTTGCATTTTTTTGAGTGGATACACTAGGTGAAGACAATGTGGCGCACATCAAAATTGAGGTTGCAATCAGACGTCACTGTGGCATATAAATCAGGAAATCATTGAAAAATTGTTAATTTGTTGTGAGCAGATACACTAGGTGAAGACAATGTGCAGCATACCAGAATTGAGGTCTCTGTCACAGGTCAAAGATCACTGTGGCATAATAATCAGAAAATCATTAAATCATTTTTATACGCCCGCCAAAAGGCGGACGTATTATGTGATGGCGGTTTCCGTCCGTCTGTCTGTCGGTCCGTCTGTCCGTCCCTCGTGTCCGGTCCATATCTGGGACAGTTTTCTATCTACAGTTCTAATTTTTGGTGAGTGGATACCCTACGGGGAGACGATGTGTCGCGTACCAAAATGAAGGTCGAGGTCAGAGGTCAAGGTCACTGGCCTAAAATACAGGAAATCACTGAAGTGTTCGTGTCCGGTCTATATCTGTGAACGTTTTCTATCCACAGTTGCAATTTTTCGTGAGTGGATACACTAGGTGGAGACGATGTGTCGCCTACTAAAATTGAGGTCGAGGTCAAAGGTCACTGTTGCCTAAAATCAGCAAATCATTGATCATTGACAGTTTTTTATCTACCGTTCTAATTTTTGGTGAGGGGGAACGATGTCTTGCATACCAAATGTAGGTTGAGGTCAAAGGTCAGTGTGACAGAAAAATCAGGAAATCATTAAAAATTTCAACTTTTTTGTGAGTGGATTCAATAGGGGGAAATGAAGTGTCGCGTACCAAAAAATAGGTCAATGTCAAAGGTCACTGGCCTCGAAATCAGAAAATTATTAAAAAATAACATTTTTTTGTGTCAGTAGATACATTAGGGGGACACGATGTGTCACCTACCAAAATGTAGGTCAAGGTCAAAGGTCAAGGTCACTGTGACACCAAAATTGTAAAATTGAGAAATTACGGGGAATCGTTTCGTCATGTACTGAAATTTAGACCATGCGATATCTCTAGTTTCAAGGTATGGAATGGTACCAAACTTTGAGTATACCTTACTCGCATGGCAGAGAGGAGCCATACATTTTGAGACCAATTTGTCCAAGGTCAAGGTCACAGTCCTTCAAAACTGAATCAAGTTTAGCTGACCATATGTGTTAGGTTGAAATATTCAGAGATCTCTCGCCTACATGTATATGGCATTCAGCATGTGGAGTTGTCTCCCATATTTGAAACGGCTACATTTAGTGAAACTGTTGTGAAATAAAAACCATACATTTACTAATTTTACGGAGAGAGGGATCCTTTATGAACTTCATACCTGTTTATTAACTCAAGAACAAAGGTTTACTTCCTCAATTTCTTCTTCCTTCATGAAAAATTTTCTCGTCTGAAAGGAATCCATTTGCAGGAAAACTACTATTTTCTTGTGTTTGAGTATTGTCGATTTCAGTGTGGGATATGTGAGCTCTCGGCTCTTGCTTGTTTTAGTTCATCATTCAATATAAGATGTTATATATGTTACATTCTCAGAAGCACAAAATTGTAGGCTAGCTACCAATTGAAACCAAGGCTATTAAACAACCTTGAAATTTGGACCAATGTAATTCCAGATACATGGGCGTATATTGAAGCCCCTTGGGCTCTTGTTGTCTTTCTTATTTATAGCTGGGAGGCTTTTTTTGTTGTACACTTGCAATTTTTTAGTGAATGGATACACTAGTTGAAATGTGTCATATACCAAAATTGCGGTCAAGGTCACTGGCCTAAAACCAATAAATCATTGAAAATTGGTGTACTTTTTTAAGTGGATCCATGAGGGGAAAATATGTCCCATACCAAAATTGAGGTTAGAGGACACGGAGACCTCAAAATTGGGGACATCATTAAAAGTTGTGAGAAACGATGTGTCATGTACCAAGACCCCGAAGTCATTAAAAATCACAAATGTGTTGGTCAGAGGGATACATCAGGGGGAGAAGATGTGTTATGTGGGTTTATATTGAGGCCAATATTGGCTCTTGTTGTGTTATGCTAAGAAAGTTGACTTTTTTTTTATGCAAAATCAGACTTTTCACGAAGTGTTTACTGAAATATTAGCATCAAAACATTGGTGATGGTGAATTGGAATAAAATCGATTTAGTGTTCCAGAGGTTTCTTCTGGCTGACCAAATTATATTCTCACATAATACATGTACATTGTAAATGTATAGAAAGAAGTTTGAAGATGTGAAAGAAGCAGGATTGACTTTGCTTTGAGGTGTTCTATTTTTGTTTCAAGAGAAAATCCTCCAGTGATGTGTCTCGAATATACCCAAATTGATCATAGAGCAGAAGTAATCATATTCCACTTGTGTGCAACTGATCATCACAAATCCCATTTGCACTTTAATTTCGAAACAATACGTACATGCCAGCGACCCATCAGGTACATTGACTTGTGACTCCCAGTGATAATTTGTGGTTCTTTGTCCAAGAATTTGAGTGCAAAAGGTGGATATTTTTAGACTGGTATTCCAGTATAACTGTGATGAAGAATCTGATTTTGCAGAATTGAAAAATCAGTATATTGTCAAATACAAAGTTCCTGGTACGGCTTATAGCATTGGACACACTGGTTCTCGTCAGATCTCCGAAGTTAAGCAACGTTAAACTCAATCATGATGAGTGACCGGGTGCTGTACTGGCTGGGCTGATCAGTGTCCAGGGTAATAGGAACTGTGAGCACTCTCGTGTTCTGGCACATGTATGCATCGTCGTGATATGACTGAAACAAGGTTGAAAACGACGTTAAATCCTACTACTCACTCAACCACTCAATCTCTTCACATATCCTATACCCCTATACCCCATGTGATTAAGTACATAGGTATTGCTCAGAGCGGGGAGCATTGTTAAGAGTAACATTAACTTGTGTAGGTTAAGTCTAGCACACATGGTGAAATTGGCTGCTTTTGTGGCTTACATACTCCCATTCAATTCATTACTCCACTTAAATCATTACTTCAAGATACTGTATAGTTCGAACTTATTTAATGTACGTTAAATTTGGGGTCCACTTTGTTCCACTTATTTATGCCCATCTCATAGAATCATAATTCTTTTGATTGCATTGTGGTCAACTGAACTTTTCAGGGAAGAATATCATGCATGATCCAATGGCGATGAGACCCTTCATGGGATACAACTTTGGGAAATACCTCCAGCATTGGTTGGACCTGAACAAGAAAACAAGAAAGGTAATATCAACTAACTTCTTCGTATCAACATCACCCGCTCATTGTGTATTATGTCACTGTTCTTCAAGACTCTAGCTTCCATTGGAATAAGTAAACAATTAGAACCACAATATATGTACACACTATATATCATTCAGTCATCTATGAAAATGGAAAAACAAGTAAACAATCTGTATATTTACTAGCAATTTCATGAAATTCAATAGATCACTTGAAAAAGCCTGTGCATTAAATATGTTTACATGCAGTACAGCTCAGAAATTTGTGGATTTCTATAACTCACTTCTTGTTTCAGCCCTTGTAATTCATAAGGCTAGGAAGCTGAAACTTACCACAGCTACCACACCATCAGATCAAGCTCTAGCAGAAACTGTAACAAAATGCAATATGGCTACTTTGATGAAGTCACAACGACATTCTGTTAAAAAAAATCCATGTTTTGGTCGATTTTTCAGTTCAGCACTATGTTATAGTATGTGGCATTTCTCCATTAGAAGGGATAAGGCCTTGTTTCCATGAAAGACAAGCTAAATACTGCTTGAGAATCCATAATTCTGCAAAAATGAAAGATCATAATTTCATATAAAGAATATGATAAATGAATAAAATGTAGCAGCATGAAGAATGGTGAACTGTAAAACTGAGAATCACTGTACTTTAGTATTTTGTTGCTGCCAAAAATTAACATGTTCAGAATGGTCTTGCTTTTTGTCTCCCTCTAGATGCCGAAGATTTTCCATGTGAACTGGTTCCGTCTGGATGAAGATGGTCAGTTTCTGTGGCCAGGATTCGGTGAGAACATCCGTGTTCTGGACTGGATCCTCAGAAGATGTGATGGGGAAGACATTGCCCAACCATCCCCTATTGGTCTTATTCCAAAGAAAGGTACCAACATTATACACCTGCAAATAAAGAGCTGTGTGTGCTCTACACAGATATTTCACAATGTTCATCCATCAGTAAAGATTTTGTATATCTCATCCTGTGGAAACTGCAAGCATAAAATGCTATTCTTTACGGCGCAGCTCCTGGATGGCTGAAACTTATTTTTAATTTCCAAAGACATTTAATGTTCTTTTCATTCATCTTCATTTTTTTTTTTTTTTTTTTGCATTTCTGAATATTGTGTTGTAGAAAGCAAATTTCACCAAATTGTGGACTGTGGGACATCGCTAATTACAGATGCAGCTTTTTGTAATGTCCTCACCACACACACTTGAGATTTAAACCCTTATAGGAACTTTAATGTGAATACTACATTGGCTGGACCCTCACCACACACACTTGGGGTTTAAACCCTTATAGGAACTTTAATGTGAATACTGCATTGGCTGGACCCTCACCACACACTCTTGAGATTTGAATCCTTACAGGAACTTAAGGTGAATACTGCATTGGCTAGACCCTCACCACAGACACTTGAGCTTTAAACCCTTATAGAAACTTTAATGTGAATACTACATTGGCTGGACTTCCCTATCTCTTCAACATGCCAATGAAAATCCAAGATTTCTTCTTGAAAAATTTCATGGACCAATCCAGTACTTTAAAACAAGATATCACTTGATGCACTGATGTTTCTATGAAATCCCCGTACATCTGCAAAGATATCCTCCACCTACCTACCTCTTCCCTGGTAATGGCATTGAAATTGAGCTAACCCCAACAGTATTGTGTGATACACAGTCTAGCCTTACTATAATCAATATAGCACTGATTCTAATATATGGCAATTGCTACAGTGTTTCCCAAATTAATAAATTCATGTCATTTCAACCCTTTTATAACCACTTATATGCTCCCAATATAGTGAGGTTACATTGTATGTATATCACGATATAATGTATTAGGGACTTTTACAGAATGGGGGTTATAAAACCCGTTACAGTTTGTCAAACATGTGCTTATCAGCTCTCATCATTTGTTGTTTTAAGGGACCCTGAACTTTGAGGGCCTGGAGAAACCAGTTGACTTCGACACATTGTTCAGTGTACCCAAAGATTACTGGCTGGATGATACCCATGAGAGTAAGTCGTTCTTCCGTGACCAGGCAGGTGCCGATCTCCCCAAGACCATCGCAGACGAACTAGAGAAGCAGGAACAGAGATTACGAAAGCTGTAGATGTGCTGGATCAGCGCAGAGGGATCGATGTCTTGACTCACTAGCAACTCCGACTTTTGCATCACAGGGTGCTTGATGCATGTGTGTAGTGTTCACATTATAACACAGCAGGGTTATACATCATACACTTATAGAAGCAGCTTATGCAGGCCCTAAAATTTGAAAAGTTTACTTAACCTGAAAATAGGTTATGTGAAATTGACCCTAGGTAACCCATAGTTCGTTCCCCCATTTCTGAACTGCATAACCTATAGGTTATCCAAATAGGTTAAGCAGATAGGTTATGCCAATGAGTTTTGTTGTGGTTAGGCATTGGTTTTTGACTGGAGTTCATTCAATGAAAATTGCTGTTGCTATCTACGCCGACATATTGATTTTGCATGTGATAATAATCTCGTTCCCATAGCCGGCCCTAATCTAGCCCCTCTCAATATCGGATGCTGCCGTTGGCTTCCGGTGCCCTTGCCGCTGGCAAAGAAAAATCATTACCCGGTGACCAATTTTCGTCATTACCACGTGTTGCGTAGAGAGTCCAATTTTGTGTGACTGGCGGACTTTTATCATTGGAATTGTGACCTCTATTTCTAAAATATTATCTCAAATTAAATTCCCATATACACGTTTTAATCTTGAAACAGTTGAACGTAAAGTTTATCCGTCATTCACTTTCGTTTTCGTCTGTCGGCATCATGCAGGTTCCGGGCCGTACACTTATGGTATTGCGTCTTGGTTAGGGCCCCATAACCAGGACACAACACGCAGTCAGGTGAGAGGAAGTTGAGAAACTTTTACCCTGTTCATATAATCCCACACAGCGGTATATACACCTGGGCTGTATATTATCTAAGTATCAGAGAGTGTATGAAAACGCACATGGGTTTCGGGTTCAATTATCTCCCCTCGACTGGGGCTCTTGTGTGTGAAGTTAACATCGAATCGCTCGTAAGTACAGCCCATGCTTCGATCGGAAATGATTTTCAGGTTAGAACAGGAAATTATTATTAAATTATGTCATCGTGACACAGAGTTTGGGCCATAATTTAGGCGAACGAATATTCGGTTATGCGTCTTTCATTTTGGGTAACTGCTAGGCGAACTGAACGATCGTTCGCCCCAAATTTTAGGGCCTGCTTATGTATTAAATAGTTTGTGTGGACCCTTCACACTACACATATCTGTGCTACACAAATCCTCAATATTGCATTTGTCAGTTACCTATAGATGGATACATTAATTGCATTTTCTTGCCAAAATGCTTTTATTATGGTTTTAGTTTCACCTCTGAGGAAAGGAAACTATGGAGTGCTGAATATATAATTAATAGAACCTTATCGAGAATCAGAAAAATACTTTGCAAATATCAGTGAATCTACATCTGATCACTGATGCCTCGCATCTGTGTTATCTAGAAAAAAATGCCATATTGTTGTAAGTGGATATATTTGATTCATAAGCTACTAAGAGATTGAGTGTATAGTATGCGAAATAAGTGCTAGTACAGTTACAATACCCTGTGTGTGACAAATATGTATATTGAGTAAGATAGCTAAATTAGTTGTTTTTGGATGTGCATTGTTGTAGGATATCCTTATAGAATGGATTAATCTGTTCGTGAATTATGAAGTATTGCGAAGTATTAGAGGGAATTTCTAGAAAATCTTCCTGATCTGTGTATGACATTTATGGTTTAAAGTATTGTATACTGGTATTATGTAAAAACAATTATAGCAGTCTTCTGATTTGAGGCATGCTATCACACTCCCAAACCTAACACAAACATTCAGCTTTATCCAGGTGTGTCCTGGTAGAACACCTCTATCTCGGCATGATACTACAAAAAGCCAGGATTTTCAAACTTTGAAATCAGAAGTCCTGCAATAATACCTTTGTTATACACCTTTATGATCTACTCATAGCACTATATCAAACTGCATAATCTCCTCCAAGAAGCATTTATATTGAAGGTAGTTACACATCAATAACCAGGTTTATCTGATCTCTTGTGTTTCTTGTCTGATTTGAATTGTGACAGTTCCTTGAAACCAAATAGAACAGGGTGGTCAAATCGTGTAAGGCATTTCGCTGGTGATCGCTAACCTCACACACCGCTGAACCGCTATGGGTTCGAGCCACACTGGTGCATGTGTGAAAGTTTGCCAGTTACTTGCCGGACGGGGAGTGGTTCTCTCCGCGTACTCCAGCTTCCTCCACCCCTAAAACTGGCTGTCACCATATGAGTGAAATAACCATTAGTGTGAAATTAAATCAAACTCTCCCACCCCCAAACTAGAACAGAATGTTCGGTGTAGCTGTACCTGTTAATTGTCAAGTTTGTAATGTCATTCAGAGATTTTGTTAGGCAGCTAAATGCCCCATGTTTGCGTTGATGATCAACAGTTCATTGTAAAGGGTTTGCTCAATGATCATGCTGAAGGAGAAGTGGTGAGAATACACTATTGTTAAACTCAATTTGCTCAATATGACAAATTAAATAGGGATTATGTCCTCGTTAAATAGAAAAAATATTAAGTCCTCGTTATTTTCAAAAAAATAGGACCCATCTCAAATTATTGACCAATTCCACTTGTCTCTTTTTGCTCAATATGTTGGCAACTGTCTGGAATACATTTTGTGTAATGTGGACTTCTTCTCTACACTAGATAAAGTTATTAATGTTTGGGGGAAGTAATTTACTTGCACTTCTATACATTCAACAGTTGCCATTTTACCATAATTTATACTTACAGTTAATTTTTCCAGTCAGTCAGGACTATCAATTTTCAGTTACTTTTGCATCATTTCTTGAAGAGAGAGAATTCGATTTAACATCAGGTGCTCTGAGGATTTGTTTCTGGAAAGAAATATACTTATTCTACATAAATTTATATAGAACTGTATACATGTGAAATTTACACCTGTGTTTAATACACAAGTTAGTACGCATTTGATATAGAACTGTATACATGTGAAATTTACACCTGTGTTTAATACACAAGTTAGTATGCAATTCTGGTGCCAGTTCCTCATAATTGCCATATAATAAGCACAAGTACTGGATTATACATTTGTATTAGGGTTTGATGTAATGTATAGATTATTCGTGGTACCATATAATCATGCATTGTCTCTATTGTGTAAACAGTAGCTGAATGGATACTGTACCGCCCAGATTTAATAAATCAGTGCTGTGTATAGACTGTTTGTAATAAATGCCTCTCAGGATTAGACCCCAGTTGTCTTCTGTTATAAATGTGGTTATTAGGTACTGCAGGATACATTTCAATACATATTTTGTTATGCGAACTCTATTGGAGAAGCATTGTGGTATTGTTCATCTCTAAAGCCTACCTCCCACTCCCCACCACCCGCCCACCCACTATATCTTGAACTATGCCCTATATTGCTGAAAGCTATAAGTAATTCAGTTTCCTACACGTGAATATAGAGAAGCCTTCAGATTTTGTGCCCACAAGACTCGAGGTACTGTGAAATATAATCTATTCAGAATCACACGAGTGTGATGACCAAGAATGTCCTGGGCATTAGTGTCCTTTCTCCTATCGTCTTCTTTAGAGATGTGTCCATCCTTAGTTATACCCCCCGTACACGTAGTGTAGGGGGCGTATACTGGTTTCAGCTTGTCCGTCCGTAACATTACGTTTCCGGAGCATAACTTGACAACCGCTACTTGGATTTCTCCCAAATTTGGTATGCAGCTACTATACCATGAGACCTCGCTTGGGATTGCGTTTGGCGCATGTGTGTGTACAGGTGGCGCCACCTATTGTCTGTCCGAAACATTTCGTTTCCAGAGCATAGCTTGACAACCGCTACTTGGATTTCTCTCAAATTTGGTATGCAGCTACCATGCCATGAGACCTCGCTTGGGATTGCGTTTGGCGCATGTGCGTCTACAGGTGGCGCCACCTAGGGTAAAAACTTGTTCTTGTCAGTCCATAACATTTCGTTTCCGGAGCATAACTTGACAGCCGCTCTTTGGATTCCTCTCAAATTTGGTATGCAGCTACCATGCCATGAGACCTCGCTTGGGATTGCGTTTGGCGCATGTGCGTCTGAAGGTGGCGCCACCTAGGGTCAAAATTTTCTCTTGTCAGTCCATAACATTTAGTTTCCTGAGCATAACTTGACAACATGTAATTACATACCATGAGACCTCACTTGGGATTGCGTTTGGCGCGTGTGCGTCTACAGGTGGCGCCACCTATGGGCAGAATTTTCTCGGTTGGTCCGTAACATTTAGTTTCCGGAGCATAACTTGACAACCGCTACTTGGATTCCTCTAAAATTTGGTATGCAGCTACCATACCATGAGACCTCACTTGGGATTGCATTTGGCGCATGTGCGTCTACAGGTGGCACTACCTAGGGTCAAAACTTGCTATTGTCGGTCCATAACATTTCGTTTCCGAAGAATAACTTGACAACAGCTAATTGGATTCTTCTCAAATTTTGTTTGTATCTACCATACCATGAGCCCTCACTTGGGATTGCGTTTGGCATGTGTGCGTCTACAGGTGGCGCCACCTATGAGCAGAATTTTCTCAGTCCGTAACATTTCGTTTCTGGAGCATAACTTGACAACCGCTGATTAGATTCTTAAATTTTGTATGTACATGTAGCTACCATACCATGAGACCTCACTCGGGATGGCGCATATGCATCTACAGGTGGCGCCACCTGGGGGCAAAATTTTCTCTGTCAATCCATAACCCTTTGTGTCTGGAGCATAACATGTGTAGACAATCCGTTGTCAACTGGTTACATACCGTGCCGCCACCAAATGCAACCTAAATGAACTTACCCGTAAACTACTATAACATG
Source organism: Hanleya hanleyi (assembly GCA_036873755.1). Classification (NCBI taxonomy): domain Eukaryota; kingdom Metazoa; phylum Mollusca; class Polyplacophora; order Lepidopleurida; family Hanleyidae; genus Hanleya; species Hanleya hanleyi. The sequence goes on along the minus strand of JAVTVY010037933.1, from coordinate 9,972 downwards.
TATACTTATCCAGATGTCCCACAGATCAGTTTCATATAAACTAGAATGAAAGTAACTCCGAAAAGTGAAATTGTGATATTCTATATTTCGGTAAAGGTTATACCATCGTCGGGAATATACAGGTAGCAAGATTACAAGAGTATATATACAGGGTGAATACAGTTAACCGTCCAAGCTGAACATTCTATATACAATGGATCATAGTGAGCAGTTTTTCAAAACAATAAAGTGGAACACAATTCTTTACATGGTATCAAGCTATGGTAGAGACTAAGATTCTATAAACAATGACTTGAACTCATTTGAACACAATTAATTCTTTAGATGCTTTCAAACTATGATTGAGGTCAGGACTTTTATCTTTTATGGCAATAGCTTCCTTGAACATCAACTCACTCCAGTGTCTGGCATAGTCAATTACTCTAGTGCAGGGTAGTAGCATATGTGCAGTTGGTTTAAATTCCTTGACCGACCTGGTATTACGGTCTGGTAATAACATTAAGTCATAAATGTGCTGGAAAGCATCGCATTTCATAACATGGGAGTGAATTTCACTATTAGGATTAGAGTGTTCATTTAATCTGGTCATCAAACATCTTTCCGTTTGCCCGATATAATTTTTACCACACCCGGGACAGCAAAATTCATATACAATGTAACTTTTCAGAAAGTCTGGAATATAATCTTTGTAGGATACAAATGTAGATAACTTGCGTGTATTATAGATAACAATAAACCTATTGTTTTGAAAAACTGCTCACTATGATCCATTGTATATAGAATGTTCAGCTTGGACGGTTAACTGTATTCACCCTGTATATATACTCTTGTAATCTTGCTACCTGTATATTCCTGACGATGGTATAACCTTTACCGAAATATAGAATATCACAATGACTTCACTTTTCGGAGTTACTTTCATTCTAGTTTATATGTATACTTATATTCCACTACAAATATTCGTCAATTTCTATCAAATGTGCATCCGGGGGGTATCTTATAAGCATGCTTACTGATCATTTCCACCGCCACCCGATGCAATCCCATTCAACTTACTCGTGAAACGTTAACCACCAACATGTATCTATGCCTTACGGGGGGTATCTTGTAAGCAGCCTTACAGATCATTTTGATCAAATGTGTGCATCCCTCAGACTATGATCTAGTTACAAATGAAGAGAAAATGTCCTAGTTGATTTAGAAAATGCCAGAGACACCAGACATTCTTGACCTTCCCAAGTTCATTGTACTAGTAACGCATATTTTTTGCATGTTTGAGAAAAATCAATGATAATATAAAAGACTGGTTGAAAGGAGAAACTCCTGGATGCTCAACAGGCTGGAAAACTGCTATAGAGTGACATAAGTATGGTCTGAGAATTTTATAAAACAAGGGCTTGAATTTTCCCATGCAAAATAGATAGTAAAAGACGGTTTGAGTGACTGGTTTCTTATGTTTAAGGATCCCAGTGTCCTTCAGTTGAAGACTTGTGTATTAGGATACTGGAATCCTGAAAACTGTTTTTCAGGTAAAATCCTGGTACAAATAATGCCTTGAACATTCATTTTCGAGACATGGGGACTTTTCCATTCAATTCCATTGCATCCACTTGGAATATATTTCACTGAAAACCATTGGTATTCTACACTGCAATCTACTGACCTCGGGACAGCCATGTTAATATAGTCATCGAAACATTCAATGTTGGTGGTGCAATAAGACTCGCTACCATCGCCAGTTCTGTTGGGGAGGAGTCCCCAGCACTGCCACTGTCCATACTGCATCGATCCTGCGCACTGCAGCCACTGCCAACAGCCATGTGTTTTATCGAAGATAGTCTTGGCAAGCATTTAAGATGGAATAGCATGTTGGAGCAGCAGTTGAAGGACAATTCCATCATGGACTGTAAGACAATGGAAAATTTCTCCAAAAACATGTCATCGCTCATCTGGTATATTTGGTACATGACTGAAATTCTCCGACAATGCCTGCCATCCCCCCAAATCCTGCAGGTATTTGCACAACCTGGACTGAAAGACCTGCCTTTCAGCAAAAATTGGTTGTCAATCCTTAGCTCGACCTGGATGCAGTAGCAGACGCTAGCAACCCTAAAACTCCATGTAACTCGAGTAATAGCTTAACCCTACCTGGCCTGTGGGGGGGCGAAATGCCCCCTACCAAACTTTATGCGCTATCTCCGGAGCGACAAAAAATAGAGAGCTGAAACTCCACGACTTTATAGTTTATCATATCGGGGTCATTTTGAGCCTATTTGCATAACACCCCGAGCAGAGTATCATGGGAAAATTCAAGATGGCGGCTACGTGGGGTCCCATAAAAGTGATGTTTTTGTCATATTTTTTCAAAATTTCTGCTTTTCCGCGATGAAAAGTGGTCAAAAACTATTTTATTTCACATCACATTAATATTTACTAATTTATCATGCAGTTTTTGCGGAGAAATTGCATAAATAATTTCGGAAAATCTGAATGAAAAATCGACCAAAAAATGTCGTTTTTGAAAAATGACTTCACTGTGACGTCATCAAAGCGGCCATCTTGGATTTTTTTACATTTTCTGGTAGAGCTTGACCCAAGGGTATAGTGTGGTAAGTTTCAGCCCCCTAGCTCAAGGGGTAAGAAAAATATTGAGGGGGGGTGTCATTTCGGCCCCACCATACCAGGCCACAACAGGTCCCAAAAAGCCCAGTCCAGATAGGGTTAATACAGCTGATTTCGAAAAAAAGCCTTATTCCATGATCTCACGCAGCTTCCCCTCTGAGACATTGGGGGAAATGTCCTGATGGGTCTGCAGTAGTATTATTGTACATCTAGTACGTCTCCTCTGGAAACAAACTGCGTTTGCAACTATAGCTTGGTTTGTATGCCCTATTCTGCCTAGGTTGAGATCGTTTAACTCCTCTTTCTCTACTGCTACAAGAATTTGACTTGCAGGCTTTGATCTTGAGGCCATTAGGTATCCGATGCAATGATCGTCGTAGCAGATCCTACATCTACAAGAAAATTAAAAGCTACCCCTTCCACCTGTCCCAAGGTGAAGATCGCTTTTTCTTTCATCTTGTGACCACAGGTCATCTTGGCAGTCTGGCTGTGGCGCTGCTCGCCGCATATTCTCATTTCCTTCCTTGAATAGTGGCGTATTTATTGCCCAAACCTACACCTGCTTTGATTGATCCCTTAATCTCCGCCAGGAATACAATACAAACGATAAAACGGAAGTTTTAAAACAAAAGTTATCTCCCCTGGGGAATTATCCCCCGGGGAGTAGTCTCCCTTTAGGGGAGCTCTCTCAGCTCAGCCAGGATATATATAGTCTGCCCACAGTATCCACTTCCTCTTTTCTCGTTTGTACCTCGAGTGGTGCACGTCAGGGAGTTTGCAATACAGTGCTAGTTGTTGTTGTCAAAGACTAGTTGTTGTTGTTCAAAGACTTGTTTATTTACGAAACATTTTCTTTCTGAATAATGTCTTCTGAGCATTCTGTCCCAATTCTTTCAAATTCTTGCCGTTCGTGTGGGCGAGTTTCGACACGTTTTGGTCGCCCTCGCGCGTTGTTTCGCTTGTAAAGATAAATTATGCTATCGAAATAACACATGTGCTGAATGTTTGTCTTGGGATTGTTCTTGGGAAAATCACGTAGGTCTTATCTACTGAGATCCCCGATCTATCGGAGGTCGTAGACGCGTTGGAAATTTCCTTAGTAGAAGACATCAAAATTTATGGGGATATTGGAGGTTCCGATTTGGTTTTGTCGCATAAATTGAAAAGCCGGCACCTTCTTCTGTCTCCGGTAATATACCGCCTAGAGGACCGTCGTACAGGAACTTAGCGAGATTGTACTCGATAGTCTGCCCTCCTTTGGCATAGCATTGTCTGTAGGCCTTGAGAAACCTGTTTCTTTGTTCAGACAAACAAAGGCCAGGTCCCGGTTGCTGGGACACTCTATTGTCTCCAACGGACAAAAGAATTTGATCTTACCGCGTTGTCAATTCACGGTCAATTGGTCCGGCTGATTTTTACTATAGCGATAGAATCGTTCTGTTTTTGCCTTCACGTCTTATATCTTCCTCTGTTGTTTTGTCTAAAAAGAAAACAGCCTCTCATTTTATGGAAGGACAGTTGTACTCGGCTTTGAATGTTCGGATTACGGATTTACAACCTCCACTTTCGGCGTATGTTGACATCGTCCCGTGTTTCTGATCGTCGCGCTTGTTCTAACAGCTGCTTGGCCGAATGCTTACAGTGTCGGACTGAAGATTAAAAGAACACCGTTCTTGTGTCTCGTTCCAGACAGTTCAATCAGGAGGTTATTTGTATTACGTTTGAACTGTACGAAATTGAACTAAGATTTTTCTTCACGGAATAGAAATGCTTCAACATATTATAACTTCGGAGAATTACGGGTTCTGCAGGGAATTTGCAGTCCGTCATTTTTCGTTGTGTTGTTGTTGGTCTTGTGTTTCCGACTTTTTCCAGTTTTGGGAGTTTTTCTTCTATGCATGCAGTTCGTTGCTCCTACCAAAATTTAGTCTCTTGTTTTATCAAGTGTTATTCTGTTTATTTGATATCATGTGTTCAAGAGAGAATTTGCAGAGTTTTTTCTCTGTCTTTGAGTTTACGTGTTGTTGTTGTTGCGTTTGTCTTCATTATTACAAGTCAAAGCCATACACTACGGCTCTTTGTTACATATTAATGAGCTTTCTTATTACTCTTTTTGTGTAATCAAGGGTGTGTTGAACAACAAAAGAATTCACGAGATGTTTATTAAGAAATTGTGCTATTCTTTGGAACACATTTTTCTGTTAGTAAATATTGCATTGTGTTGTATTTATTTTTTCACAACCAAATTTTCCCATCGGTATATTGAATTAGACATACAATTCAATTTGGGTTGAGCTGTAATTTTATTTTTTCTTCTTCTGAGAAATTTTTATTATTATCTTGAGTGAGTTTATTTCTCCGAGAAATCTTTAGAATTGCTCTCGGTCGACAGATCATCGGCCTGGGACAGCATAAGTCTGTTCCATCGGGCGGTCTTCTTGTTCTTTGTAAGTTACTTGCGTCCGAGTATGTTTACCGGTTACAGCCTTGTAAGAAGAACCACAGACTGCCTTGGCAATGTTTTTTTTATCCTCGATAGCCTCGTCCAAACATCTTTTGGTCTACTGCATTTTATTTCATCTTTATCTTTTTTAAGGTAAAGACAGCCGGGCGCGCTAACCGACTGCGCCACGGAGACTAAGCTGAGCTTGTCTATTTAAAAAAAAAAAACAAAAAAAAAACGGATGATAATTTATTCTATTCCATTTGAGGTTTTATGTGCAGTTTGGACCTCTAATAAGGGGGCGAGTCTAGATTGAACATTGTTTTGGTTGGTCAAGTCAATTTGTGAGATTTATGACCTTATAGTTCATCTACCGGCGAGAGACATCAAAATGTATTGGCTCTCTTCGGGGAATTTTTAAATTTTATTGAAGATCCTCCTACTTTACGTGGAAGTTTCTTTGTGTTGATTGTCGGGGATGTTACTACCACGGAGTAACGCTCTCGATTAACGCTGGGAACAATGAATGTGTTCATCTCCTAGATGCGTTTCAAATCTCATTACAAGTCTCGCATACTACGGCTGTTTTGTTTCGGACTCCACTGTGAATTTTTCCAGTTTCGACTACAGTTTTCAGATTTATCTTCAGTTGTTTTTCCATAACGTCGTTCCTGTTCTCCTCAACGTCGTTTCTCGTACATTTCTAAGGTTTTACCCTGCTCTTTCGTGAGCGTATATGTACAATAAATTGAACTGATTTGTAAGATTTTGGGAAAATCACTACGCCGTTTCTCAAGCAACGCCATTCGCGTTTCGCATTACGTCGTTCCTGTTACACCTCGTCGACGTTCCATTACGTCGTCACGTGGTCCTCTTACTCCTGTACGTTTTTTCTCATACATCTATTAGTCCTTCCCGTACGCCATAACGCCGTTCACCACGTCGTTCTTTTATACCTCCTTATCAGGGTCGTCAAGTTCGACAGTTCCGGTCTCCATTTCTGGATCTTTTTCTTCATTGTATAGAGACTTTGGCGTTTGTTCGTCTGCACGTCTCTCGATGTCGGTGTTTTTCTAATAAGACGATTCGGCGATGCGTCTTCTTTATCGCTGGGTTGACCCCCATCGCTTTGCGAGATGCATATCTTTTATACCAATTCATCCTCGTTTTTCGGCGTTTCTCCTACGATTCACCATCGTCGGTCGTCGATTTCGTGTGACAAGTCTTTCCGTTCGGAGTCAACATCGCCCTTGTATCACTTTTATAGTCTTGGCTTTGTGTTCTCCATCTTGGAGCGTTCACATCGAGGTTTACTTGCGGTGGTGCCCCTAGTGTTTCGATCACAGGAAGTTCATTTTTTCAACTCTGTTATTCAAGCACAGAGAAAAGTGACAGTCCCATTCTTCATTCATATTGAAGAAAGCCATATGGTTACAGAGTGTGACACTTTGTAGCTGATACTGTCAAGATTATGGTCAGATATAGGCCAGTTTTGTTGCAGTTCCGGTGGTCGAATTATGGGGGTATTACTGTGGGTTCGTTGTTACTTTGGGGACAGTTTTTCGTCTCTCTTCTTTAAGTGCTTCGTCCCGTATAGACCGTTGGACCAGTTTTAGACGTGGGCATTATTGTTGTTTGGTCATCAACTGGTAGGACTTGTCATTTCTACGCAGGACCTTAATTATTATGGTCGCATTCTACTTCGGTCACTGCAGTGCCTTCGGTCTCATTACAGACGTCATCCCTCAATCCATTAGTGCTGGTATTGACGTCTCTACTTCCACCTCTGTTTTTGGTGGCAGTCCCGCCACATCGTCTTGTGGGGTGTTCATTTCCGGCTGATAGTTTAGGTTGGATGCCAGTCTTCACATCAATTTAAAAAAAAAAAAAAAAAAAAGTCGATGTTTTCATCCAATCGGTCTTCTACATCGCAACTATCAAGCGAAATGGGCCTATTTCATCTCCTGGTGCCGAGAACGTGATGCCGATCCCGACTCTGCCTCGGTTTTCCTTAGTAGCTGATTTCCTCCTTCACCTCCATCGTGATAAGAAGTTTCAAATCAGCACCATTGAGGGGTATCGTTCTGCTCTGGCTAGGGTTTTACGTTTTCCTGCCGGCATCGACATTAGTCTAAACTACAATATCTCTGCGCTCATTCGGTTTTTCGTGTTACAGTCTCATCGTATTCGCCAGCTGTCTACGTATTGGGATATTGGTGTGGTTCTGTGTGCTCTGATTCGTCCGCCCTTTGAACCCTTACAGTCCGCCTCTCTTAAGGCTGTTGCCTACAAGACTGCTTTTCTGGCGGCTTTTGCTTTGGCGTCTAGAGTGTCTGAACTTCATGCTCTTGAGAGATCATCTATGACCTGGACGGCGGTTTGGTCTCGCATTTCCTGTCGACCCATTCCTGAGTTCATCGCCAAATATAAGTCTGTTCACCTAGGTCCGTGTGCTCAACGTTTGTTCTCCTTCCCTGCGTTATCAGACTTCGTGTATGACTTTGTAGACGACATTCTGTTATACCCTGTTCGAGACATACGCCAGTACGAGTATGAGCTGGCCGAATGGGTAGAGTCGCGAGAAGAGTTATCGTTTATATCTCACTCGTTCCGTCTCACATTACTAAGAATTCCATTGCTTCGTGATTGAAGAAGACCATAAAGTGGTCATATCAATTGGCCATTGACGCTCCCCCACTACTATCTACTGCTTCTTCTCAGAAATTCGTGCCATCGCTACATCATGGCCTTTATGGAAGAACTTGTCCCTTCATGACATTGTCCAGTCCTGTAAGGCTTGGACGACAAACTTCAATTTCTATCTGAGAGATATGTCAGTGCATTCAGATAGAGTGACCACGCATGGGCCGCTGGTGGCTGCCCAGCACGTGGTCAAGTAACTTTTCAAAAAGAGAGGGGGGGGGGGCATTTTTCATCATCGCAGCAAGTCAGCCAGCTTGCTGTATCATCTCATCTCTCAGTCATATGATATGTCCACATACTACATGATCACCTAAGAAAGAAGTAATAGGTCAGCTTGCCAGCCACCGACTCTCAAGTCATCAATCACGGCCTGACACAATGAAGAGTTTTAATCTTTGCCTTTACTGCAGATTTGCTTGTGTTCTTTCAGGTTGAAGCTATGACCTTCTAGTTCATCTCGGCTGAGTCACCTGCGGTCAACTCACAAGTTCAACGTACAAAGAACTGACACTTTTGTGAGTAATAATAATGTTTATTTTCAGGTCACCAGTGTCAGCAACAGTAAAGTACAGAGTTGACGTAGGCGTAGAGTAGACTCCGAGCTTCCACTGTCAACTCACAACAGTCCAGTGTCAGCATCTGGGATTAAAGTACACAGAGTTGGACGTAAGGCGGAATGTGGACTGACGATGGTGTCAGTGGGTCACCTTGTACAGACGATGGAAGTTTCTTCCCATCTCATACATGCTTACCTCCGAACTCATGGCGCTCAGGTTCCTGAGTTACTATGGCGGTAAAATTGCACACCACAACCACGATCACAGCTACATGGATGAAGACATTCAAAAGATAAGTAACTTCTATTACTACTCCATAATTAACCACTGCGTCACCGACCAGGGTTCTTTTTGTTGAGAATTATTGTCATATCTGTGCTCTTTTTAGGTCACCTAGGAGAAGTAATAGGTCAGTTGGCCAGCCGCCATCTCTCAAGTTATCTTTTAAGGCTTGACACAATTATGATTTTAATCTTTGTCTTTACTGCAGATTTGTTTGTGTCATTTCAGGTTAAAGCTTTGATTTCTTCTTCCAGATCATCTCAGCTGAGTCATCTGCGTCCATCCTAGGGTGTCCAGTGTCAGCAACATGGACTAAACTACAGAGGATTGATGAAGACGTAGAGTAGACTCAGAGATTCCGCAGCCAACTCTCAACAGTCCAGTGTCAACTTCAGGGATTAAAGTACACTGAGTTGGACGTAAGGCGGAATGTGGACTGACGATGGTGTCAGTTGGTCGGCTGGTATGGTACGATGGCGTTTTCTCCCAACTCATACCTGATTACTTCCGGATTCAGGTGTTCCGGCAAAAGTGCCTGAGTCCTGCACGGGAGGTAACATTGTGCTCCACATCCAAGACCACAGCTACTTGCATGAAGACATGCAACAAGATAAGTAGCCACTTCTTATATCCATGACTACCTTCTGCGTTCTGACCAGGGTTTTCTTGTTGAATATTATTGTGTCTTGTTTGTGATTATCTCAGCGGATATTCAGCCTGCCACTGCAAATACATCAAGGCCGAGGTTCCCACCTCCATATGTTGGTAGTGAGGTATAAATCAAAGCAGGTGTAGATTTGGGCAATAAATATTAAACATTTATAAACAATGTTACTATTTATAACCAAACCAAACCTGCTTTGATGTAATGGCCCTCCCATCCTTCCCCTCACTCCGCGGCCTTGTACACTACACGTCTCGGTTTATAACAAGAGAAAAGAGGAAGTGGATACTGTGGGCAGACTATATATATCCTGGCTGAGCTGAGAGAGCTCCCCTAAAGGGAGACTACTCCCCGGGGGGATAACTCCCCAGGGGAGATAACTTTTGTTTTAAAACTTCCGTTTTATCGTTTGTATTGTATTCCTGGCGGAGATTAAGGCATAAATCAAAGCAGGTTTGGTTTGGTTATAAATAGTAACATTGTTTATAAATGTTTAATATTACTACGATAAAATGGCCTGTATAAATTAAGATAATGTGCGCGTGTTTGATATTGATGAACAGATGATTGTTTTACAAAATAGTTCCGAAAATATTTGGGTAGTGGACTTGAATCATAAAAAAATTTGTGTACTAGTAGAAGTAACAGATAAAGATTCAGTTTAGGTAACTGGAGAATTTGAGTTCGCTTGAATAAAGGTG